>AWUE01020576.1:0-47395 GCA_001974825.2 Corchorus olitorius | reverse complement strand
TATATATATATATATATATATATATATATATGTTAAATAAAATCACTAAATCACTAATTAGACTATAAGTCACTAAATCACTAATCATATAAGTATATATATATATACATATATATATATATTATATAAAATCACATATTAATAATTTCATATTTATATTCTAATATGTATTTTGTTTATTTAAAAGTGTTGTGTATATTTATTAAAAATATACAAACTAACTAGACTAAGAAAGACAAACTAATTATTGTTATTTGTTATGGTACTCATATTAGTTAATACTAATATTATGTTTATTTGAATTTTTATAAAAAATTTTATTGAATAAGAAAAAAAGAAATGTTTTCAATAATATAATAAATATAACATTTTTTTATTTAAATCGGGGACCGGGGATTCCCCGTCCCCGTTAAATCCCCGTGAGGTTGGGGATGGGGGACTTATTCCATTCTTCGCCGGGGATGGGGACGAGGACGGGGATGGGGAACGGGTTCCTAAGTCGGGGTCGGGGATGGGGAGTATACCCCCTGCATATTCCCCGCCCTGTTGATAACACTCCCTCTCTTGAATGTCCATTGTTGGAGAATATGTCTCGTTAAAACCTTACTAGGACCTTATGAGATAAAAACCTAGTGAAAGAAAAAGAGTACATATGATCTCTCAATACGCATTCAAATGCTGCCTCATTAAAAATCTTACCAGAAAAACCCAATGTGAAAACCATGATAAAGGATAAAAAAGTAAGAAAAGGTCTATGAAAGTAAGAACAAGTCAAGGCAATTCAGCCTTGGTTAAGTAAGGATTTGGTAGGAAAAACTAAGCGAGGAGAATTAAATAATTAAATACTTATTTAAAGTCTTAAAGATATATGAAAATTTATAAAGTAAGCTTTGGGTGAAGTTTGATTTCTAGAAACGATTTTAATATAGTTAACAAGACGAAAAGTTTGTTGGGATAGAATATTATTAATATAGTAAAATGTGAAAATAAGTTGATGAAGATTTTTAGTAGCTTCAAGAACAAAAAAGAAAAAAAAACTATTTGGATGAAGTATTAAACATGTTCATCTCATCTAAAAAATGATTATAGAGTATACTTGATCGATTAACAAGGGTTTTCAAATTTAATAGTTAATTTCGTTTAACGAATTGATGAACAAAAATCTTAAATTTGAGCCAATGGGAAGATAGGCCTTTCTCGTGTCCACTTTTCTTTGACGTGCGTCCTACTAAAGGTGCTACTATATACATATTTGTCGATTTGGGTGGCCAATGGAGAAAATGTGTTATTGACTTAATTAATTGTTCTAGATCAAATTAGATAACCGCCCCTCTATAATATGGAGTAATTTAATTTAATTTAATAACGATAGCATGAAATCAGATCAAAAAGATAAAATAACAAATTAATTTACTTATGTTGGGATTAGGTAGTAGATAAAAAATTATTTTTATAGTATTATAATACAAAAATGGGACAATTTTAAGGATAGATTTCTCTTAAGGAATCTCGAAAAGATTAATGATGGAGTTTAATTATGAGAAAATATTTGATGCACTGTCAGTGTATGGAAGCCATACATTGTCAAGCAACCACATTGTGACACGTCATTAAAAATGCAAAACAAATTTTGTTAGGCCCTTTTACATAAATAATTTATTTTATGTTACTTTTTATCTAAAAACTAAAGTAATAATTTTTGTGTAAAAGTTTATCTCTAAAACGATAAAGAGGATCCGACCGGTGAGCCAAAATGGCAGCAATAGAGTTCACGATGACTATGATCCATAATTTATTCAAGGTGGTTTTGATCGGAAACTGAACTCGAGGTTAGCCTTGAATCTAAATTTCTCTCTCTCTTACCACGACGAATTCAAGCGAGATGAACAATGTAAGTTTCTCTACCCCAAAAGGCTTCGTCTCAATCATTCCCAGCAAGTCACCCAAATTCAACTGCCAAACCACTTTTCTAAAAGCCAAATCAACGTGTCCCCCCTTCCTTATATCTCACCAAAAGGCCCTGCTCCCTGAAACTCATCACAAAAACTCATCACATCAGCCCCAAACCTTTCCTCTATGCACAAAAACTTTCCTCCATAATAGCTCGCTAAAAAACTTCCCCATGAAATTTCACTTGCCCAAATCGAACTCACCAACCTTACGAGTCACCTCTTTTCACTACTTCCCACGCCACTAATTTTTCACAGTAAGAATTCGCAATGAAACATCCATCCACAATTCTTGTTTAGACTTATTAGATATTGGGTTGATTTTGTTTTTCTTGATGAATATTGAAAATGGGATTGCAAATTCGAGCTTCATGCCGGCGGTGGGATTAGTGGCAGAGGGTTAGAGAGAATTTTTGGAGAGAAATTAATTACCCTAGATAAAAATAAAATAAAATAATTATTATTTATACAAAAGGGTCTAACAAAAATTATTTTACATTTTTAATGACGTGTCACAATGTGGTTGCTTGACAGTGTATGGCACACATACACTGACAGTGCATCAAATATTTTCTCTTTAATTATTATTATTATATTATTTTACTGGAGTGAACACGTGCTTTTTTTTTTTGGGTTGAACACGCGCTTTTTTTTTTTTTTGGGGGGGTGGAACACGTTCTATACCTAATGTCAAATTTACCAAGGTTCCGTTTAGTAGAGCGGTGCGGTAGCAGTGTGATTGACACTATTTAGCAACTGTACAGATGAGTTTACATTGTACAGATTAGATTAGGTACTGTAATATGAGATTATTAGAACAACGATTGAAACGGAGATTACACTTAAGGCTCTATTTGACCGGTGCACCGGTCCACCGGCCAAACGACCGGTGAATCGGTGCACTAAACATGACCCAAATCCTCAAACTTTCCAAATTCAAATTAGTTAAGTAATTATAATTTTTCTATATGGATCATAATGTCACTATAAACAAAATTCCATATATAACGGCCAAAAAATCGTTTGTAGAAATTAAAAAAAAAATCCGTTGGTAGAGGCGTAAAATGGCTAGCTATACCAATGGTCAAAAGTGCTACTTCCACAAACAAATTACCGTCAGTAAATGTCTTATTGATATAGGTTTATATCAATTATATCAATTAAGCACCATGAAATAGGGTTTTGAGTTATACCAACGGTTTTCAATGTTAGTAATTTACTTCTCGTCGATATATCACCTCTTATCCTTGTTCAATGTTGAAGTCTATACTAATGCCTAAGTGTGTTGGAGGCGTTGGTATATAGGTTATATACTAATGGTATATCATACCTTTACCAATTGGCCATTGGTATAGAGCTTGAAGATTTTTCAAAGAAAAAAAATTGCCACCCCACCTGAACTAATGAACAAATTATATGAAAAAATATTTAATTAAAAGTTGGAATAGTTATTCCTAACATTTTATTCTTCTATACAATAAGTTCAACTAAAATTTAGAAAGAAATACATAATCATAAAGATATACTGTTTCAAGTTTCAAAGCGTTTGTTTTTACCTTGGCCTCTTTCCGTTAATTTTTAGACAAAAATCCATCAAATGATCCCTATTTACAAGCAGAAGACAGTTTATGAACAGATTCGACATTGTCACCCATATTTAGACTCTCGTTATTGATTGTCATAGTGTCTGTTGCATTGAACAATCTGATCTTCCCTAAAATCCTGATGCAACTTAAAATTAGCAAATAAAGCAAGAAAAACATGTGTTTCAGTGTTTATAGAAGCATGAAAATTATAAATGATGCAATGACTGAACAAGAAAAACATGCTCATGTAGGACGGTAGGAGCAAGAAAATTATTAATAGGTCTATGAATGATACGATGACTCTATCTAATACTCCCTCTGTTTCAAAATTAGTGGAGCACTTGGAATATCACACATATTAAAATAATAATTAAATCATCTTAAATTTAGTAAAAAAACTTGAAATGACCTAAACACCCCAACTCTCCATTAATTACATTTATCTTCTGACCTAACACTCCGTTAATTAGGGGTATAGATGGAAAAGAAATTAAAAAGAATATTAATTTTCTAAATATTCCACATATTATATGAAACAACCAAAAAAATGAAAGTGTTCCACTCATTTTGAAACAGAAAAAGTATATTCTACTTTACAATTATCGTCCAAACTAATATATATACTACATATTATTTGAATAGAGTAATGAAATTACTAAAAATCCCCATCAAGGATTGATGAGGAGCTAGATAACTAAATTTTTTCATCTTTTCTCACTTAGCAGATTACTTTTAAGTCCTAAACTTTAATTGATGTTGGGATTATGAACAAAACTTTTTGATTTTTTCCAAATACCTAAATTACCGAAAAAACCTATTGATTTTTCACTCTTTCCTCTCCCCCTTCCCTTTTTTGTAATTGCTGGAGTTACTAATTAAAACTAAGTTAATGACCCTATTAATGTTGAATACAATTATTACTTATTAGTCGACTGTTACTCTATTCGTTGTCATCAAAGAAAAAAAAAACTCCTCTTCTCTCAAAATCAAAACTCAATTTTCGTTATTTTCTTTCAATTTTGGCTTATGGGTTTCTCTAATAATTGTGTCTTTCCTTTTGTTTTGCAATTGTTTTAGTGTCGTTGAGAATTTCCCTCCTCCGTTGGATGCTACTACTAAGCAACCCAGAATGTTTGATGGAAGTAACAGGTTTCGATCTTTTCATATCAGCAATTTGTTTCTTTTTTGGGTGAAATATACAATCTGTTTCTTTTTTTTTTTGGTGTGTGGAATGTGCAGTTTGTTTCAGGTTTTTTTTTTTTAAAAATTAATCTATTTTTTTTAGATGTAATTTGTCTCAATGTTAGCATTATCATATATATACGTTTTTACATATTCCTTATTTCTTTCTCTTGATTATTTATCTACTTTTTTTATTTTATACTAATTACAATTACAGATTTGTTAAGTACTTAAGTAAGGGTGGGTTAGGAACTAAGGCTAAACCCCACCAATCATTGTCTTCGTTCTATCTGCAATTTCTGGACTCTCTTTGATTTCATTGTATTAATTATTTTACGCGTTTGATTTGTTCTATCTACAAATCTGAATGGAAATACACCCTTATTCAGATTTGTTTTTTACGCGTTTTGGGATATTTAGCGCCTTATTTGATTGGAATTTGGAAACTTTAATAGTTTAATATTGTAGGTGTTTGGGTGATAATCATGTGGGTTTTTTTTTTTTTTTTTTTTTTTTTTTTGCTTTTTTTGCTTTTCTGGGTTATGATCATTATGGAGTTAGAGGTCTTAGTCTGATATGAAATTGTAAAAATGATGCATCAATTCTTAGGTACTATGTCAACAACACATTTGAGCTAAGCTAACATATATAGGCTTTATATTAAATTTAAGGTGAGGTGGGTGCTCTGATTTGTACATGCCAAGAATACATATAGGCTTTCTTCCAAAACGCACCTGAAGAGTTTTACCAACACTTTCCCTTCCAAGTTCAAACAGTATTACTTCCCAAAGAAACTTAAACCTTCAAAATCCCAAAAATGTTTCATCTCTTTGACATGAATTCGGTGCCCAAGAAATTTGTCCAATCATGAATAATAACTATTTAATGCAGAGGAATCCAATAGACATAACTATTCAATCTGTAACAGAAATAGGAATTATATATAGATCTAAAAAAAATGACTTCTTTTATTCCTATATATACTGGATTCCTTTGGATTCAGGGCCAACAAAACTAATTTGTAAAAGTGATTCAGACAGCCCCCTCCTTAGAGCTGCTCAGAATCTCGGTGAAATCTCGCCCCTCACCAACAATTTTAAAGTCCAACATCAGGTGAGACTTCGACACTTTTCTGTTAAATTGTGAGGCGAGAATGCTTTGAATCATTGCTTGATCGTTTAGTTTCTAACTTTGCGTATAAAAAACCATATTCCATAATTTCTTCTTAAGGACTTAATGTGTTTGTTAAAATGGCCCTCTGAACATGAACTTATTCACCTTCTGCATCGAAATTTTAATTTAGCTAATGCTCAGTGATATAAACTGTTAGAGTTGGCCCAGCCAAATTAGCTAATATGCAGGCAAATCAATCCACAAGAAATATAACTAATCACAAACAAGCAAATAAGCAGGAAAAATAATCAACAAAAGATCACAGGATTTACGTGGCTCGGCGTAAAGGCCTACGTCCACGGGCAGAGGCGATGAGAACGATTCCACTATGTCAAGAGAGATTACAAGCATTTTAACTATCCAACTATCCTAACAAAAGAAAGAACCGAAAGCTAAAACAAGAAGCCAAAAGACTAATCTTTATTTCCGTCACAAAAGTTAACGACACACTGATCAAAATTGCAAAGCAATTCACACCAATCTCACCTCTTGCTACCAGCCCTAATTTAGCCTTATATATGCCCCACGTAATGACCAATTTAGCCATTAAGTTACAAACAAATATAAGATGTCATTAAGGGTAAGGGAAGGAAATTGTCAAGCCACCCAAAACGCAACAAATCTCCACCTTGGCTTGAAATTTCTTCAAGTCAATGAACAACACAATAATCTTCTCGGAACTAGATCACCTCTGCCAAGCATGCCCCTCAGGGCCATCAACAACTGCGAATGCCAACCAAGTCTAAGCAGTGCTTGAACTTGTGAGTAGACATAAGCTTTTTCAACATGTCCACCGGGTTATCTTCAGTAGCAACTTTACTAATTATAACATCACCATGTAAAACATGATTGCGAATAAAATGATACCTGACATCAATGTGTTTGATCCATTCATGAAACATTTGATTTTTACTCAAATGTATGGCACTCTGGCTATCACAAAACACAACTGTAGAATCCTGTTGCATATCCAGATTGCTAACTAGACCTTTTAACCACAATGCTTCCTTAACAGCTTCCGTTGCAGCCATGTAATCTGCCTCAGTTGTAGATAAGGCAACGGTAGACTGTAATACAGCCTTCCAACTAATGGCACTTCCAGCAAGCATGAAAACATAACATGTCAAAGATCTTCTCTTATCCAAATCCCCAACATAATCAGAATCCACAAAACCAGTGGTACTGCTTGAACAATTATTCTGATCATAAACTAAACACAAATCTGCAGTACCTTTCAAATATTTGAAAATCCACTTCACTGCCTGCCAATGTTCCTTACCAGGACAAGACATATACTTGCTCACAACACTGACAACATGTGAAATATCTGGACGAGTGCAAACCATAGCATACATCACACTCCCAACTGCACTCGAATATGGAATGCGACTCATTTGTTGCTTTTCATCATCAGTTTGTGGTGACAATTGTGCCGAAAGTCTAAAGTGAGTTGCTAATGGAGTACTCACAAGTTTCACATGAACCATACCAAAGTGTTCAAGAACCCTTTCGATGTAGTTCTTTTGAGATAAGCAAAACTTACCAGCTTTCCGGTCTTTGTTAATCTCCATCCCCAAAATCTTCTTAGCTGCTCCCAAATGCTTCATCTCAAAATCACCATTTAACTGAGATTTCAACCTGTTGATTTCTGACATATCTTTTGTAGCAATTAACTGTCATCAACATAAAACAACAAATAGATGAATGAACCATTTGAAAGCTTCCTATGATAAACACAAGCATCATAATCACAATGAGTATAACCATGATCAATCATAAAACTGTCAAACCGTTTATACCATTGCCTGGGAGATTGTTTCCAATCCGTATAAGGAGTTTTTCAACAAGCAAACATGATCTTCCTTACCAGGCTCTGCGAAACCCTCTGGCTGACGCATATAGATTGTTTCCTCAAGCTCACCATGCAGGAATGCTGTTTTAACATCAAGCTGCTCAAATTCCATGTAAAACTTGACTACCATGGCAAGTAACACATGAATGGAGGTATGCTTCACAAATGGAGAGAAAACTTCATTATAATCAATCACCTCCTTTTGACTGAAACCCTTAGCAACCAAGCATGCTTTAAATCTAGTTGCTTCAACCCCTGGAATACCTTCTTTTTTCTTGAAGACCCATTTGCAACCGACAATCTTCTGACTAACTAACAATTTAACCAGCTTCTTGTGAAGAGATTCCATCTCCTCACTCATAGCAACTAACCACTGTGATGACTCACTACATGTGATAGCTTCATTATGACTTGAAGGTTCTACACCAATAGACTCAGTCACACTAAGTGCATAAGCAACCAAATTAACATCAACATACATTTGAGGAGGTTTAATCTGTCTCCTCGTTCTACTAGTGGCAATGCTATAATGCTGCTCTTGAGGTGCAATATTTTCTTTATGTGAATCCTCCACCTCAATCGGATCACATTGGACTGAAGTACCTTCATCTGAAATAGAATTAGGAGTCTCCACCTGAAACTCCAAATGCAACTCAACACCGTGATCTCCCTTTTCAACAGACTTTTCCTTTTCCCGGGAATTATTGGTGGATCGAAGCATGGATGACTCATCAAAAGTCACATGATTCTCTACTGACTATAAACTTAGGCGAATCTGAATCAGGACACCACAACCTATATCCTTTCACCCCTTGGCCATATCCAAGAAATATGCATTTCTTTGCCCTTGGTTTCAATTTACCTTCATTTACATGAGCATATGCAGGGCAACCAAACACTCTCAAACCAGTGTAATCAATAGGTTTGCCAGACCATACCTCTTCAGGAGTCTTCAACTTAATAGCTGTAGACGGAAATCTATTAACCAAATAGCATGCAGTATTAACAGCTTCAGCCCAAAAATCTTCACTAAGCCAACATTCAATCTCATACATCGAGCTCGTTCTAAAAGAGTTCTATTTATGTGTTCTGCAACCCCATTCTGATGTGGTGTACGTGGAATAGTATGGTGTCTCACTATTCTTTCATTCTTACAGAACTCATCAAAATCACCTGAGCAATACTCCAAACCGTTATCAGTTCGAAACCGCTTGATCTTCCTCCATGTTTGGTTTTCAATCAAAGCCTTAAATTGCTTGAAGGTGACTAGCACAACATGATCTTTGTTTTTCAAATAATACACCCAAACCTTTCTTGAGTTTTCATTAATAAAAGTCAACAGATATCTTTAACCACCCTTGAAAGTAACAGGAGAGGGACCCCAAAGATCAGAAAGAATGTAATCAACAGTACCTTTGGTTCGATGAATGCCAGTGCTGAACTTAACCCGAGTCTGCTTGCCAAATATACAGTGTTCACAGAAATCAAGCTTACCAGTACACTGCCTAGATAACAAACCCTGTTTGCTCAACAAAGACATACCTTTCTCACTCATATGCCCAAGTCGCATATGCCATAACCTGGTGATATCAGAATCTGGATCAACCGATGATGACACTCCTGCACTACCTGTAACAGTGGAACCATCCAAGATGTAAAACCCCCGCTCTAAATGTCCATGCATCACAGTCAATGCGCCAGAGAATACTTTCAATACTCCACTTCCACCGGAATACCGAAGACCTTTCTTGTCCAAATTAGTCACAGAAATAAGATTTTTCTTCATTTCAGGAATGTGCCTAACTTTTGTCAAGGTTCTAAAAATACCATCAAACATCTTAATACGAACTGTACCAATACCTGCAATTTTGCAGGCATAATCATCTCTTATTAGTGCATAACCAGCACACTTCTCATAAGTTGAAAATAACTCCTTGGAGGTACTAATGTGAAACGAAACACCCGTATCAAGAATCAATCGCTCACCTATAGGTGATTTGGGTACTGCTAGAACAGTTTCAGCATCACTTGAAGAATCATCAACAACCATATTCGCACCATCTTTGGTCTTGTCTTGCGGTTCACCTTTTCCTTTCAATTTTGGACAATCTTTTCTCATGTGCCCATATTTTTTACAATAGTAGCACTGCATTGCACTTTCTGACTGTGATCTAAAGCCCTTATTACCTGAATTTCCAACTCTCGTCCTAAATCTCCCCCGAGTAACCAAACCTTCACCATGATTGCTTTCAGCTGCTTTTCCGTTCAACTGTTTTCTCAACTCATTTGAAACCAAAGCAGTCTTCGCCTCATCAAGAGTAATATCCTCATGACCATACAACATATTCTCAACAAAATTCTCGTAAGAAGGAGGCAAAGAACACAAAAGAATCAAAGCTTGGTCCTCATCATCAATTTTAATATCAATATTATTAAGATCCATGATAATAATATTAAATGTATCAAGGTGTTGAGACAAAGGTGTACCTTCATCCATCTTGAGGGTGTAAAGCCGCTGCTTGAGGTAAAGTCGTTGCGTCAACGACTTCGTTATATATTTGCTTTCCAACTTAAGCCATAAACCAGGCGCAGTGGATTCATTAGCAATTTCCCTTAGAACCTCATTTCCTAGACATACCAAAATAGCACTATGTGCTTTCTCCATAATCGTCTTTCTGATCATCCAAAAGCGAAACTAGCAATTTATCTCTGCCACCCAAAGCCTTAACCAGTCCCTACTGAACCAAAATTGCTCGCATCTTGATGCGCCATAAACTGAAACTATTTTTCCCAGTGAACTTTTCAATATCAAATTTCGTTGAAGACATGTTTGCAGCCATACCAGCTAACTAACCAGAAAATTGAAGCCAAACAACGGAAGCAACTCAAAAGCAAAACCAATCAGCTCTGCAGTTATTGCAAAGACTGACGAAACCACTCGGGATGCCCAAACGAAGCTCTAGTACCAGTTTGTTAGAGTTGGCCCAGCCAAATTAGCTAATATGCAGACAAATCAATCCACAAGAAATATAGCTAAGCACAAACAAGCAAATAAGCAGGAAAAATAATCAACAAAAGAACACAAGATTTACGTGGTTCGGTGTAAAAGTCTACGTCCACAGGCAGAGGCGAAGAGAACGATTCCACTATGTCAAGAGAGATTACAAGTAGCTTAACTATCCCAACAAAAAAAAAGAACCGAAAGCTAAAACAAGAAGCCAAAAGACTAAGCTTTCTTTCCCTCACAAAAGTGGATGACGTACAGATCAAAATTGCAAAGCAATTCACGTCAATCTCACCTCTTGCTACCAACCCTAATTTAGCCTTATATATGCCCCGCGTAATGACCAATTTAGCCATTAAGTTACAAACACATATAAGATGTCATTAATGGTAAGGGAGGGAAATTGTCAAGCCACCCAAAACGCAACATAAACATTATGACTTTCCATATAAAAAAGTATATTCCATAATTTGTTTAGATTCTAAGTACAATTGATTCCATTTTCTCAAGAATAAATTGTGCTTACTTCATATAAATGGAAAAAAGAAATAAAATGCAGTGACCAAAAAAAAAAACTGTGGCAATCTGATTTATCTACTGCATATTTATGTTTCGTAGATAAAAAAATACTGACAATATTTACAAATTTTCACAGGTTGAGCCAAAACATCATAAGAGTGGTTGGAGACCTGGGAACAAGAGATAGAAGCCGTTGATTGAGAGAATCATGTGCCTGCTGAAGCTTTTAGTATTTTGAATGCTTTGTGTCTTTTTCTAAGAACAAGTACACAATATTTGAGGCATTTTAATCTTAGTTTTTAAAGTCTTTTAGGTATCTTACATATAGAGTTCAAACTTCTTAATAAGTATAACTATGATATAATTTTTTGGCCTAATATTTTTTAAACATCACTTTCCTACTCATTTTATTAATCAATAACGATTATACAAAAAGGATGCCCGGAGCGCCAGCGCGGGCCGATCAACTTGTATTAATTAATTGATCTCATGACCAGAAACATGAGCATGATCAATATGTATTATGAGTTAAGTATAATCATCAAGAGATCACATGTGATATGCAAATTTGTTTGCATCCATAAGCCTAAAATGTTGCAGTGTGTTGCGCAAAAAATCTCTTATTAGAGTTTTCGCAGAGAATCCTTTATGACAACATAGGGGCGTGCCAGTCAAATTGCTGAAATTGACAAAGAAGTTGTAAAAACTGGATTAAATGATCAGAGCGATTGTTGGGACTGGATCAAAGTCACATCGGAGCATATAAATCATTGGATCCATAACAAACTATTTTCCATAATTGGGCCTTCCTCTACTTTTCTAACTGGACCATATCTGTGAGATCTGTTCTTGATTGAAATTGAAAGAGAATAACAATTTGATTGTTATTGATGGAAGATAGACACGTGTACCGTGTTTTTGTGTCTGGAGACAAGATTGAAACAAAAGAAAAACACTAAAAGAGTGTTTGAAAGTCCTGAGACAGAATCTAAACAAGAAAAATATGATAAACGAGTAAGAACTCGTGATGAACAAGATGAAAATGGCGTAGATCCAGAGAGAAAATAAGCACGAAACTTGGTTTTTTGCGCGGAGCAAGTTTGTAGCTTCAGGAGCTGGTTTTTTGGATGAGTGATATCCCCCTCAAGCCTTGGAATGGCTTCCTTTATATAGGGGGCGGCATGGGCCTTGAAATTAATGGGCTTGCCTTGCTGAAGAAGGTGAAATCCTCCTCCTAGGTAGATGACAGCTTCCAGGAAGGTACAGTGAAGCTTCTTTCTTCTTCTGATTGCTTCCAACTACCGAGGAGAGGGAAACAGAGATGCTAGGGCGTCACTCTCTTGCATGGGAGATGGAAATCTTCCTCCTAGATGGTTGATGAATAATTCTTCACACTTCAGCATGCCTTCGTTGCTTCTTTTGTGCTGAAATCAACTAATCTGACTAAGTAGTGGCTACTGACATCATGAATTAGACTTTGAACACTAAGGCCACGAAATTCTCCTTACTTAATCATACTTAGCTCTTCAAATCATGAAAATGTCAATTAGTTAAGAAAATGGCTTAAACTGGGGTGAGAAAGCCATATGTCCTTAACTGAAAAGAATGCAAAAGTTGCAAATGAACTTGGAATGAACCAAAATTTCACCAGTAGGCTTAGATTATCTCCATAAGATCATGGAAAAAAATTCCAAGTGAATTCGAGCTCTCCTTCATTGTGAACTTGGTTCCACTCCCCAAAATGTCCTTAACTGAAAACCGGGTATAAGTTCTTACACCGATGTCAGAATAAGGTGAAATTTCACCAAGATGATCTGCATAGCTCAAGGATCATCATGGTATGCTCCTTGGTAGAAATCACAGCCTCTAGCCTCTTCAATTGGCCAATTTTACCATTTTGTCCTTAATTGAACAAAATGCAAAGTTGTAGTTTCGCCTCCCGGGGAGGGGAAAAGGGCTAGACGATTTCTCCACTATGCTAGGTCGACTATATTGAGGAGGTGTGAGGTTGAAAATCTCATGCTTCTCTCACATGGGTAGCTGTTTCTCTTGCTGACAAACTTTAGCTCTCTGCCTCCTTCCTGTAGGAAGAGAAAAATATCTCTCCTCAGGGAAGAGGGCGGCCTCTCCTCTATATGGGAGATGACTTTGGGCCTTATTATCAAGTCCATGAGATATTTTTCATCTCATGGGTAGATGGTAAGCAACTTCCCTTTTTACTGCTTGCCTCCCTAGTAGCTAGCAATATTGAAGGAAACTGCTTCTGTTTGATT
The DNA here is from genome assembly GCA_001974825.2 of Corchorus olitorius. NCBI lineage: Eukaryota > Viridiplantae > Streptophyta > Magnoliopsida > Malvales > Malvaceae > Corchorus > Corchorus olitorius. The sequence continues at coordinate 33,857 of AWUE01020576.1, read as the reverse complement.
TTCTTTGCCAATCTCCTAGGTAGAGGCGGCATAGATGATGATTTTAATAATAATTATTCTGAAAAATAATTATTATTTATTTAATAATTAATAAATTTCAGTCATTGTAATTAATTATAAGATTTTCCTAATTCTATTAGAACTAGGGTGGTGCAGAAACCAAGTTTCTTTAGGATTTTTGACTAAATCCTGACCACACATCTTAATTATATTTATGTGAAACCAATTTATCCTCAATTATAAATTGAGGTATAAACATGATGTAAACTCTAAACTATAAAATTGCAATTTTAATTACTATCTTCTCTTCTACATTTGATATGGATAATTATTATATTGTTGAAATACTATTTCATTCACGTTTCATCTCAGGCCAAAAAGACATGAGGATATATATCAACTAGATCCTTACCTGCGCGCTTCGCTGCGCGGGCTTGGATGTTTGGATTTTTGTGCTTAACATTAGAAGTTTTAAGCTAACAAAATTCTTTAACAGGAGAAACATAAATTTTTTGCAACATTTTTTCTCTATTTATTTGTTAATAAAATAAAGTCTTATTACATAGGTAGTTTATGTTGTAATTGAAATGTGATGTCTTTTCTATTGACATTCAACATTTTTGTGCTGATATACTGCAAAATCTATCTAGTCTTATGAGCTAAGGGAGGGCTATCTCGATGATGAACTTCAACTTGATCCCCGGGGTTGTTTAAGTACTTGGTTTCATAGCACTTGTGTGATAGGACATCCTTAAGCCTGAAGAAAGTAGTAGGAATAAATCACCCTTTAATATCGATTCAGAACATATAGCAAAAGTCTTGCAAAATATGTAGAGACTACTACCAAATCAAGAAACTAATGTTAGATCCTTTGAACTCCAACGTTGATTCCAACTTTCGAGCAGATTTTTAAGCACTGGGACTATTATCTTTGCTGGATTAGAACGGAAGCAGACTCCACCCAAAACCCTGAAAGGTTCCATGCAATCTGTCTTTGGGAAGCCTAGGAAAAGACCAAGGTCTTCCATCTCAATAAGATGGAGTGCGAAGCTTGGGCCCAAGGAGAAAATATTTCATCCCACCTTACCTAAATAAAAAAAGCACCATATAAACCACCATCATTATCAACAAAACAATATTCTATATGGAAAGAGATGTAAATATTCTTACTGGAATTTTAGGCATTCTTCGAAGAAGTAAATTGTCATTAATGAGAGATGAGGAATGCATCATTGGGAACATTATTTCACTTTAACAACTCTAAATGTACTTGTGAAACTTCAGTCTTTGTCAAAATTGCATCTCTCTTCTCCTATTAAGTAGAGATATTCATTCATGTAAGAGGCAGCTCAAGAGAGTTACTTGTTTTAAGGAAGCAATTGTCTGGAAACATTCAATCAAATTATTTATAGCTCACAACTACTTCAATCTCACTTTAGTTTAAACACAATTTATACAATAGCACATTATTAAAAAAGAGCATTACAGACATTGATATTTGAGAAATACATGCTAAGTGCAAGAAGCTTCACGTCATTGATTGATAGTAGACCAAAGAAAAACAATTAAGAAAAGGCATCTGCAACAAACCTGATGTGCAATGAATTGAAACTGAAAGATGTTAAACTCCTGCCAATGCCTGTGACGTGTTAATTTCAACAAAAACAGAAGGAGATAATGAAAACTTCAAAACCCCAGCTATATACAAATCAATATGTAATCAGCATTTTGGATTAAGAAAGAGATGGAGGCACAGGGTAGAGGACAAAGGAAAATAGGTGAAAAAGCATTTTACATCTAATATGGCATTTCTTTTGGAAATTAACTTCAATAAAGTCAGTGAAAAATGCAAATAGATTACAATATAGTTACAGTAATAATCTACAACAATTCCACTTAAGCAAGATTGGCAACAATAAAAACTCTCAACCATTTCAAATGAAAGCTAGCAATATTGGGACTGTTTGATATTTTTTCTTTTTTTTGGGCTTGGTAGCTAAATCTGAAGATGGATTTTGTAAAGAATAAATGTTAGAGGGCCAAAGTTTGTAAACATATACCTGTTTCTCACAGAAGGAGCCAAGTAAACCATTTTTTTTTGTCACAATCACTTGCAGCTTAGATTAAGGAATTTGAGCCAATCACTTGGATCTTCCATAACCCATAGATACACATTCCAAACTGTTACATCATAGGTTCAAATTAGGTGAGTACACAATGCTTAGTTTAAGGGAAAATAATCTATATAAATACTTGAGAAATTCATGGATACCAAGCATGAACGTCCAGCAGTAGGAAGGAAATCTATATGTAATTTTAAGGTAAATACATATCCATACCCATTGTGGAATGATCAGGCTTATTTCCTTTCGAGGCTTTTGCTTTGGCAGTGTGGACAAAGTTGCTGTTCACTTTGAGCATTGGAGAGGAGCTGCTCCCTCCTGTATTTCCCCAACACTTCTTGCTTCTATAGCCAATTGCAGAATTTACCACAATATACTTACAAATGTGTCCACTGCAATCATTCAAAACAGCAGCAAACATGAGGCCTAGATTATCAAAGCATACTGATTGAATCTGAAATCAATTCCAAGATTAGAGCATTTTCCACACAAAACGTATCAAGAGTATTCAATGACAGTGAAAAAAGAATCATATTAGCAGAAATTTCAGCAAGGTTATCTTCTATTAACATGCCAAGCTCATTTTTTTTTTTTGCAATTGGCTATAGAAGCAAGAAGTGTTGGGGAAATACAGGAGTGAGCAGCTCCTCTCCAATGCTCAAAGTGAACGGCAAGGATGTCATAAAGCTAACTCTCTGCAAATGAGATCAGAAAATAAAAAGGAATGCAATTTCTTTCTCTGTCACCAGAAACAATTCTCAAATCTGCTATGTTTTTATATTTGCCAATCACCAAAACAGAGTGCTCGAGGCTAACTTGAACAAATGAGATCAGCTGTTTCATTTATGCAAATAACTTGAACAAAGAAACAGAAGATAAACTTTGGCAATTGGTATTAACTTCTCAAGAGATAAATCACCATTCACATCCACACTGAAATCATTGAAAATTCCCATAAAGAATCATGCAAAACCATTATGAAGCAATCCAACTCAATAATTATATATTTTCCCTATCTAGACATGCATGAGAACCAACCAAAACAGAATGAGGAACCATGTAAATTTGCTATGTGCTTGAGGCTAATGAACAAATGCATACCTATAACACCCTTCAACAGATGGATATTTCAGAAGGAGCTTTTTCTACTGACATGACACTGAATATATACATATGAACTAAGGTTGCTAGTCATAAGGTATATGAAAAAAATCTTGTTCTCTCAATTATGTTGGCTTTTTTTGTTGCATTCAATTTCCCATTAAAAGAAGATTAGGATAGCTATCCAGTGTTAACTGATATGAGATCCATTACTCAGTACCTTTTGCCAAGCCCTTCTTATGCTTTGTTTGACATCTTCAGCAGACTTGGCAACCACCCTGCAAATAGCCTGATAATATTGTAAAAAATGCAAGAAATTTTAAGCAGTCAATAGCGTAGATTATAGTAAGAAATGATCAATGGAAGGTAAATGAATTCAGGCTCTGTTTACCTTCAACAATCATTTGTTGAACTTCCCTGTTCCCTATTTCGAAGAAACCCATCTGACAAATCTTAGGATAAACATTAATTAGGACAATCCTAAAATGAATTATCAAGTAAATGCACAATATGCAGAAATTAATTGTATTGAAACAGGTAATCAACTTGCAGCAAGTAGAACTTACAGGGATGGATATATATATATATATATTTCTCTAATTTCTGCAAAATAAAAATGACAAATAAGTTAGCTATATCCATATCTATATATAGTCAATTAGGATGAAAATGGGGTAGACGATTTTCTTACCTATGTGTGTAGATGACCTTTTTCCTGTCAGTATATGTAAGTAATAGTCTCCTGCAAAGAAAGTTTACAACAGGTCAAGGTCATAATTTTGATGTAGCGGAAACTAAAACATCCAACCAAGTGACATTTTGCATGCTTGCCAATCTTGGAAGTTGACACTTCCACAACCTGGAAGAAAGGAGTTATTAAGCAAAAAAGCCACAGATCATGAACAAAATAAAGATTCAACCTTCAACCAATTATTTTAGCTAAATAGTAACAATAGATTAGGAGTATTATTACCTTCTTAAGAGACGAATTTCAACAGTAAGCAGGCACCTTCTCCATTACTTTTTCATAGTAGAATAAAGCATCCTTGAGCTTTCCAGAATCCATTAATGAGTCACCAACTCACCATCCTTCATTTCCTGTAATTACAAACACCACCATGTCAGAGAACAGTCATGAAGGTACTATGAAATTGCAAGAAAAATAAGGAAAAGTATAATATATTTATGCAAAAGAATTTAAAGTTTCTATTTTCACCTCTAACCTTTACCTATGAGCATAATGCTGAAATCAGTCATAAACATACATTAACCGGTTCGCTTCACAAATTTCGAATGAAAAGTTAGAATAAAAGTTCTCCATTTCATTTTTCTAATGAATTTTCTTCTAATATCACCAGAAGACATCAATTTGTGTACTGAACCTCAATCTATTACAGAGCCAACTAACAATCTCAAATTAGAGATCAAAACCTTATTCAAAATCTGAAACCCAATTGAATACTTCTGAACATTGACATTCAAAATTTCAAACCCAATCAGCTATCAACATTCCTACTCATAATTATCAATACCAATAGCCTTAAATTAGCTAAAAAATCAAAACAAAAATATTAGGTCAGGAAGTTGAAGAAAAAACAATTACAAAGCATAGAGAAATGAAAAAGAAGTGAAATTAAATTAGATCAAGAGATGAGAGGAGTACCTGAGTTATTGTTGCAGCTCTGGAAAATCTGAGATTAAAATAAAATCAAACAAGAATCCTTACTCACAAATGAGCTCTTGGTGTTCAATAACATATTTCAAGAGAATTCGCAAGAACTGTCGCCTTTGCTTGAAACTACTTTTTGCCTAAATTTTCTGTGCTTTCCTTGCCTGTGCCACAATCACCTAAACCTATCCATACACATTGACACAGTTGCAATGATGAGTTATAGAAACATGACACAGAGACACATGCTATATATATGTACATTTTTGTAGAGGCTCACATCAAGGCCAAAATAGAAGAGAGGAAAACACAAATGCAGAGTAGAAAATTTATTCATCATAGAATTACAAAAAAGGACAAATTACTTGATAATTACCTTCTTCTGTCTAGCTTGTGAGAGAGCTCTGTCAACCTTTTTCTTAATTTTATATAACTCTTTCACACTGAGTGGTTCAACTCATTGCAAGAATGAAGAATTGATGGCACAGAATGCACACCGCAGGGAAGGAAAATCAGTTAACCATCTCCAAAATATTGAATTTGTCCTAGTCTGCTATGTCAAATATATAACACAAAGAACATATTTATGCTATTAGATGAATGATTTGCAAGATTATTTTGTAAAGACTAAATTTATAGTTCAACAAAAACTGCAGAAAGACTAAATGCAACAGCAAAGCTAAAAGGCTAAGTATAAAATTGCAAACTTTGCAATAAGCACCACACAAATTCAGCCATTAAACCACAAAAAAACTAACATTTTCTGAAGTAAAATTAAGCAAAGAAATAGAACGTTTTATGGAAAATCATCAAAGAACAACAATTCAAATATGTATATGAAGACAATTGAATATTGGTGCAAGCAATATGATTCATCACAAAATTAATTCAATATCCAGACACACATATCAAAAAGGCAGTTAAGACTTCATTTAAGCATAACAACAAACACATAAGATGCAAAGAAAACAAACTTAACATAAGTCAGAAACAATTACCTGGAACGAAACCAACCAAACTTTTAGATTCATTCTCCAGGAACCCACACTATGATGAATAAAAAAAAACAAACAGAAAGAAAAAACAGAGCAGAGAAGATCAATTTTTCAAGAAGAAACCCAGAACCTTCCTCAATTGGGCGGAGAAAGGCTGGAGAGAGAAAGCTTGATGGCAAAAGATGAAGAAAAAAAAAACAAACTGAAAGAACATAGACTAAGCGGTGAAGCGGTGGAGGGAATCATCACAACCTAAGCCCCAAATCATCTGAATCAACACCTCCTCAAGCCCATCAAACACCTGTTCCAAGCATGCTGCTGATTCATAATCCACTGAAGGAAACGGTAGAGACCAAATCAACCAAAAACAAACCCCAAAATTACCCACTAACCTACCCTTGATTACCAAATTCAGCCTTGATGAAAAAAATTCAAATATGTTCAAAAATCAGGAAAAGAGAAAACGGTTAGGGCAAGGGGGTAATCTGATGTTAACAGATTATAATTGTTTAGATATCATTGGTTTAACAAAAAAAAATAGCGAAAGTCAGATGTGCATGCCTCTATAAGAGTACTATAAATATAGCTAGGTTAAATGAATTCCATTTTAATCCAGATGACTATATAGTAGAAACTTTTTTTTGGCGACTTTTTTCGATATAGAAAAACAATTACTAGTTCGTACTTCGTACAGACAGGGCTGTAAATGAACCGAACATGAACAAGATTCAGGCTTGTTCGTTTATATTTTGCTTGTTCGAACTCGTTCATGATCGTTAAGATTTTTTGATATGTTCGTTCGTGTTCGTTTGTTAAGTTCGGATGTTCACAAACACGTTCGTCAACAATAACAATAAATTTTCTTTCAAGATTTTTATGTATATATAATTTTTGTTCTTTCTATTAATAATTTCTTTTAAAAAATTTCTTTAATTTATAATTACTTATTCATATAATCGAGAGGGTGACATTCTAGCCAATTAGGGTATTGACATGAGTTCTGCTATGGTTAATCACTTTAGTTAATTGTTTTTGTATGGTTAATCACTTTAGTTAATTGTTTTTGTATGGTTATTTCTATTTTGGCTGATCTAGTGTTGTTTTGATTATTCTCAGACTGTCTTATGTTTTCTTGCACCTTGTTGTGCTACTTTCATCAATAAATCTTTATTGACTTGCCTTTCAAAAAAGAAATTAATAATAGATAAGTAATAAGAAATAAATAATGAAATATTATAAAATTTAAAAATATATAATTATATATGTTACTTTATTATAAACGAACAATAGTCGAATATGTTCGTGAACATAAACAAATCAAACATCTATTATTCATGTTGGTTCGTTTATTAAACAAACATAAAAAATTTGTTCAAATTTGTTCGTTTACCTTGATAAACTAACACTTAACGAATACGAACAAAAACCATTTGCCGAATGTTCGGTTCATTTACAACCCTACGTACAGTAAAAACTACAATAGTAGAATTTATCTAGAGAATCGGATTCAAAACCCTCCTCCCTTTTATAATGTACCAATTTTCTCACCTCTTATGTAAAAATTAGGAAAAGGGGTTCTCCAAAAAGCAAGTCTATCTCATATAAAGAATGAGACAAAATTAAGGCTGATTGCTAACCTCTAGCTAATTAAAACAAAGAATTCTTGGCAAGTAGTAATTGATTAATTGGTTTCATATATACTAACTCCAACGTCCTCACGTCGTTCATATATCTTTTTAATCTTTTAATAATTAATGATTTCAACCTTTTGAATAACATAATTAAGCCGCCTCTTAGATTAGATTAATTCAAAGACGTGAATTAATTAAGGACATTCGTCAAAGTTAAAAAAGGTAAAAACAACAAAATATGGGTTATAATTGAAAATTTGTGACAGACACGTGTTAGAATTTCTAGTCAGCTAAAAGACTTGTCCACGACCCTAAACGACCATGTCATAGTCAATGTTATTTTTCACATGTGCCAATGTTTCCATCAAAGCCTGCATTAATTTATCCTATAAATAGCAGCTTGAAGCTCCATGAAACATATGTATCAATTTAATTAGCTAGTATAATCTTTTTACTTGCTGTTTATCACAGAATTGGAAGCCAATTGCCTTCGTACGACTTCTAAAGCATTGCTTATTTGCTCGTTAGCTAGACAAAGGTTAGTTAGCTTGATTCAGTTTGAGAAGCAGATTAAAAAGTTCATACATATATCCTTTTCCATGTCAGAAATCAAAGGAAGAAAAACGGAGACAATCAAAAGTATGATTTTTTTTTAGTTACATTTTATCGTAGAAATATTAACTAGACTTTGCAACTGTTGGCTTAATTATAACTGAAATTAAGTTCAATCTATTTGATTATACTTGCTTTTGATGATTTTGTTCCATGTAATACTTCAAAGTTAATTTAAGCAGTCATATAATTGCCGGATTAAGTTTTGATTTTTTTCAACTTTTTTGCAGAAAGTTTGCACATGGCTAAGCACTCTGCTGAAGTGGTTATTGAAGGACTGAAGAAGATTCTCATCAAGTAATTATTTCATCAGTACCCCAATAATATTTTCAGTCATATATAGTATAACTGGAGTGCATATATATATATATTGATCCCAATCACATTTTTTCCTTAATTTCTTCCATTATGATGGAAAACACTAATTGATTAATTCTTGTTAAAATTTTGCAAAAAAGTTCATAATATCAGTACGTATTTTATATATAATGTTGGTTGCTGCAGAGAGAAAGAAGGCATGGATGAGGAAGTTCAAGGAATAGTTGAGATGTTCATGGCTGAGCTCCAAGGAGGTATGGCTGCTTCCCATCAGCATGACCCTGATGCTCAAAGACTTGAACGTGGCTTTGACTTCTTCAAGAACAAAATATTTGAGTAAGATTTTTGGACTTTTACTGCCAATTTTCTTGATTTGTTTAATCCCATCATAGCAGACATAACTTTAACCTTATATAAATTATCGGTTTTCACTCTAGACTGGTAAAAAATTGAATAAATTAGCCTTTAAACTTTCAAAATTATCAATTTCACGTATGAACTTGTAAAAAATCGGAAAATAAACCTTTTTGTACAGAAATTTGCAAGATTTCGTCAACAATTGGACAGATATTGATAGGCTCTGTTAAATTCCGTCCAATTGTTAATGAAACCATACCAATTTCTGTCCAAAATGATTAAATTGTCCGTCTTTTATAAGTTTAGGGATCAAAGTGTCCATTAAACCCAAATTCCAAACTAAATACTGTGTAAATTTTCCTTTTTTGTTTTTCTTTTGGCAGCAAAAATCCAGAATTTTTCGAGGCATTGGCAAAGAAGCAACAGCCAAGGGTAAATAACCTTCCATTTAAAATGTTTTTTAGCTAATAAACTAAATTCTTACCCTTTGCTAATTAATCTACACTTAATTAATTCATTATTACTTGTGTTCAGTTTTTGGTGATTGGATGCTCGGATTCCCGAGTAAACCCTCCAACTATTTTGAACTTCAACTTAGGAGAAGCCTTCATGAGCCGCAATATTGGCAATATGGTTCCTCAATTTGACCAGCTCAGACACGCAGAAATCGGTTCAGTCATTGAATATGCTGTTAAACATCTAGAGGTGAGTTAATTGAGATTTACCATAAAACTAATTTTTTTATTCTTTAATTTCTTTCTCATTTTCTTGAGAAATATCTGTTTGATGAAATGAAACATTAATTTGCAGGTAGCAAACATCTTGGTAATGGGACATAGTCACTGTGGTGGGATAGAAAGGCTTATGGAACTTCCTGATCCTACTCTGACTCAGTAAGCCTATATATATATAATTATTCTCAAATTCCCACAATTTTTTAAGATAAAAGTTGAGTATTTCCAATTTTTATAACTTAAAACTAATTAACTTGTGCAGTGACTTTCTAGATGAGTGGGTGAAAATTGGTTTACCAGCAAAGAACAAGGTGCTTGAACAGTGTAATCATCTGGGAACAGAAGAACAAAAAAGGCTGGTTGAAAAGGTACCTTTTGCTTATTATATCAGCAAAGATGTATTATTTTATTTCACTAATAACTATAGTAAAAACAATATTCAAGACCAAATTAATTTGTCAATAAAATTAATTTTGTGATGATTTTGCAGGAATCAGTGAAGAACTCAATGGCAAATTTGCTGACATACCCATTTGTGAGAAATGCAGTGGTGAATGGAACTATAACATTGAGAGGAGGTTACTATAATTTTGATAGTGGAACTTTTCAGCAATGGAAGCTGTGCACAAAGCCAATGCCTTGATTAGTAACAATTTGGGAGCTTCAGACATTGATGATTGATGAAGTACTTGTTTTGTATTGTATGAATAAAGGCAGAGCAGCTCCCTAGGACCTTGCTTTGGATTCTCTTTGCTTTAGTCTTTTTTGCTGAACTTATAGTTTGATTTGATGTTTGTATTTCTATTATGCTACTTTTCAATTTTTCCCCCTACTCGGTTATTGTAATTTTTTAAATTTTGTTTTTGAAGAATTTTATGGAAGAGAATGTTTAATGAATTAGATTATGCAGCCAATTGAATCGAATTTTTAGATTATAATAATTTTCCCTTCTTTTCTTAATTTTTAATTTTGTTAAGGATTTTTCTAAAAAAAAAATGTTAAGGATTGGTTAATATTACACATCATACAGAGACTAGTAATCTGCCACGTGCTACGCACGTGGATCATAAATTTAAGTATAAAATATTTATGTTTTAAAAATTAATTAAGTAAATGAAATAGAGAGGAAGAGGTTCGGGAGGCGGTGTTTGATATGGCTCCTAATAAATCGTCAGTGTCTAATGGTATGTCTCCATTGTTTTATCAAAGGTTCTGGCATATAGTTGGAGATAAGGTTAGTGAGATGGCCCTTTCTTATCTTAATTTGGGGGAGACTATGCTGGATATTAATCATACCAATGTAGTTTCTGTTATATAGTTTGTTGATGTGGAATGAATCCCACATTGCTAAGGGAATACAAAGGCCATTGGTTTATAAAGGCTTAAGTGCTTTAAAGGTTATTTTTGGATAACATGTGGGCTAGTGGATATTTAGGCCATTTGGGCTTGGTTTATCTATTAATAGGTCTAGGCCAATAGACTAATTTTAATGGTCTTTGATGAGGGCACTTGCGACTTGATGACTTAAGAATTTTCTAAAGTCTTAATTTTTTTATTTTTCCTTAAAGAAAATTCGGTTACCTATTTGAATAGGTATAAACTACCAAAAACTGTTTTTTATCTGATAGATACCTTTTATTTAGGAGACGGTTTCCAGAGGTTGTGTAGTTTCACGTATTATAAATAGGAATGTGAATTTCCCCTGAAATTACAATCAATTCTTCTACTTCTTCATTGGATGTTCTTAAGTGTCTTAGTTGTATCCCAAATACGACTTGTTTGATTTCTCAAGCAATATTGTATTTGAGAAAGCTTGGCGCCTCTAAGTCTTGTTTTCTCTTTAATTTCAGAAAATTTATAATAGTTTCAATCCCAAAAGTGGCCAACCCATGTACGGTTAAAGACTTTAGACCGATAAGCTAGTGTAATGTGATTGTGAAAATAATTTCTAAAATGCTCACTAATCGTTTGAAAGAAATTTTACTGGAGATTGTTGGCCCTAACCAAAGTGCTTTTGTGCCTGGAAGGATGATCTTTGATAGCTCTATGGTTGCTTTTGAGACAATGCACTACTTGAAGAATAAGCAACGGGGTAATGACACCTATTTGGCACTAAAGTTGGACCTGAGCAAGGCATATGATCGAGTAAAGTGGGGGTTTTTTTGGTTGGGATGATGAGGCAATTAGGATTTTCTGAGCGTTGGATTTCTTTAACCATGATGTGTGTAAGAACTGTTTCCTACTCGATATTGATTAATGGGGTTCAGTCCGAGAAAATTATTCCGACGAGAGGAATTCGACAAGGTGATCCGTTATCACCTTACTTATTTTTTGCTTTGCATGGAAGATTTTTCGTGTTTGTTATAGCAAGCTGAACGGGTGGGAGATATTAAAGGGATTGCCATTGCTCAAAATACCCCGAGGGTTTCTCATTTGTTCTTTGCAGATGACAGCCTTCTTTTTTTACGAGCTAATTTGGCTGAATGTGGAGCTATTTCAAATGTGTTAAAAGCTTTTGAAATGGCTTATGGGCAGTTGATTAACATTGATAAATCCGCCTTGATGTTTAGTAATAACACACCGACTTTGCTTCGAGATTCGATTTATGCAGCAGTTGGGAGTTCAAAAGATTTTGGCACGGGATAAGTACTTGGGGATGCCGATTATTATAGGGAAGAAAAAGCGAATTGAGTTGGAAGTGATTAAGGATAAAGTATGGCAGCGGATTTAAAGTTGGAATGGTAAACTGTTGTCTGCTGTAGGAAAAACGGTGATGATCCAGGCTGTTGCTCAGGCAATTCCAACTTATCTTATGAGCTGTTTTAAGTTCCCAAAGTCTTTTCTTCATGAGTTGAATATGTTGATTGCGAGATTTTGGTAGGGCAGTATTGATATGAAGAGGAAAATACATTGGAAGTCTTGGGATGACCTATGTGTATCTAAGTTGGATGGAAGATTGGGGTTTCGTGACTTCGAGGCTTTTAATCTTGCCCTTTTAGCCAAACAGTGTTGGCGGCTTCTTCAAGATGAGACTTTTCTATGTTTTCGGATTTTTTGGGCTAAATATTTTAGTAAAAGCTCTTTTATGAAGGTGAAGTTGGGGTCGAACCCGTCTTTTGTTTGGAGGAGTTTGTTAGCGGGGAGAGAAGTACTTCGATTGGGTTGTCGTTGGAGGGTTGGGGATGGTTCTAGTATTGATATTTAGGCTGATAATTGGATAAATAAAACTCCAACTTTCAAACCGCAGCCTAGGCTAGGTACTATTTGTCTTCCAAACCCTGTTTGTTCTTTACTTGATGAAGATAAACAATGGGATGTGGATTTGTTAGATGAGCTTTTTAAGGCCGACGATGTGAGTTATATTTTATGCATCCCTATTTCGCATTTGCCACATCGACAAACCTTAATTTGGAACCATCTTCAAATGGATATTATACAGTGAGGAGTCGTTATCACGTGGCTAGGAGTTATCTTGGACGTGAGGTTTCTCGTGTGGAAAATAGAGCTGATAAGTGGCATACCATATGGAGTGCTAATATTCTACCTAAGATTAAATATTTTCTTTGGCGTTTATTGCATCGTATTTTGCCAACGAAAGGTAATCTTCAATTGAGAGGGGTGCCTATTGACAGTATTTGCGAGGTTTGTATTTCTGCTGAATCTTCCTTTGCTCATATCTTTTTTGAATGTCCGTTTAACCAGGCTGTATGGGAACACTCTTGTCCCTGGCTTCATGGTTATCTTTCAGATTGGTATGATAGGGAGGATTTCTGGGAATGCTTGTTTACTAAAGCCGGCCAGCTGGGTTCGGTTGAGCTGGTTGCTACTTTGTTATGGTTGATTTGGTTGAATTGGAAAAAGGCGCTTCGCGAGAAGGCTTGTAAGCTTCCAACATTTTTATGTGCAGAAGCTGCAAGGTTGGTGAGTGAATTTGAGTCTGCCCATCAACGACATAATCAGCCGCAACAGAGGCATGAAGGCCATAATTGGGTGCCCCTAGTAATAGGATTGTATAAGATTAATACTGACGCATCTTTCTGTAAGTATCGTCAAGAGGCAGGCCTAGGAGCTGTGATCGGAGATAGATTAGGGACAATCATTGTTTCGGCCGTTGCTCGTATTAATCATGTGACTGATTCGTTGTTTGCAGAGGTCTATGCACTTAGATTTGGCTTGCTCTTGGCAAAGAGCTACGGTTTGGTTTCTTGTGAAGTTGAAAGTAACTCATTGTTGGCAGTTCTAGAAGTTAAAAAGAATAACCTGTCCTTATGGGAAGATGGTGTGCTAATCCATCAAGTGAAGTTTATAGCCTCTCATTTGTTTTTTGTTCTTTTAGCCATGTACATAGAAATGCTAATCAGCTAGCTCATAATTTAGCACAAGTAAGCTGTGATGTTAGTGCTAATTATGTTTGGTGTGGACTCCTCTCCACACGTTTGTAATCTTGATGTTTAGTTGAAATGGAAATCAATTTTTCTCAACAAAAAAAAAGAAAAAAGAAATAGAGAGGAGGGATCCACTTACACCCTTTGTAAAACTATTATTTTACACCTTTTTTGAACCGTTAGATCAATCTAAATAAATGGTCAAGATTAAATCACTTTAGCTATCCAAATTTCTATTTCCTCGACTATTTCCACCCCACGCGCTCCTTTTTCTCATCATTCCAAGTTTTCAAATTATAGATTCCCAAATAATAAACGAAAGGAATGGAAAAATATATCTTCCATTATCAGATTAGATCAAAGCAGACCAACCGGAAAAATATCTCAACCATGTCTTTCCTTTTACTAATCTCCTCCTCTCAAATCTTTCAACATCTTTATCCCAACAAACCTAATTCTCCTCTTTAGTCTTCAGATTTCTCATGGCTCCAAACTCAAAACAAGATTCTTCTCTCTTTCAACAAAGTTTTAGCCTCTGGTTTCAAGGAGATACAATCTTGACCAAATCAATACACTTTCTCTTGTTTAAAATTACAACATAGCTGGGAACAACACTCTGGTTTGGTCGGCTAAGACAAGTTCCGGAATCGACCGTACTTCATCTCTTGTTATCACCAATACTCATCAGCTACGTTTAATCAACTCTGCAAACCAAACCCTATGGAATACTGGAAAGTCGAACTCTACAGGGCTGGAATTGAAAGATGAAGGTAATCTAGTATTTGGGAATTGGTAGAGTTTTGATTTCCTAACAGACACGATTTTGCCTAACCAAAAATTGTCACTTGAAGAGGAAATTATGGATTTTTCCTAACAAGAGAATGCATGGAAAGAAAAAATTATGGATTTACGTAGATGGGCTAGTCAATTGAAGAGGGTTGATGAAAGAAATAGAAGCAAATTGCAATTAAAAGCCATGATCGACAAAAGTAAGTGGAGGGAAGGAAGGAGAGTCAGTCGATGAGAGAGTTAGGAGGGAAAGAGAGCACATGGGAGAAAAACAAGATGGTGAAAAATAAAAAATATACCCAAAAGTTAATAAAATCTGGACCCTTAATTTATACTTTACTTATTTGGTCCTTTGAATGTTTTAAAATTTAGATGTGGAAATCAACAATTAAAAGAGAAAAGAAAAGAAAAACTATGCTCTCGTTAATGCTACTATGTACTGACCGATTCTGCCTATATTATCCTTTTTATTGTTCTTACAATAATTTATCGAGTTTTTGTTCATGGGTTTAACAAAGTCTACATTCTTGCAAATCTCTGCCCAGTTTGGTATGTTCCAACCAATTTTAATTGCCAAAGAACTGATAAAAAAATTGATCAAGATAAGGGATGCATAGATTTCTACCGGTTTGGGTAAGCTAGATCTATCACCATCTTCTTATGCTTTCCCTAGTCAATCTAGAATTATGCCGATTTTGGGTTGTTGCTACATCTTTTTTATTGAGGAAAAATTAGTTAAAAATCATCATCTCCCTACTCTATCTATATATGATGGTATAACAGAGTATAACAAAAAAATACATTAATATATCTTCATAATACTCTTTTTAGAATATATAAATACGTAGGGATAGGGCTTTAATTAGCTCTCTCTATTTTCATAATCTTAGGATTAAGCCAATGATCCTTTGGATTTGATATTTTATAGCTACTAACGTTAATGTGGAAATTTTGTTGTAAGTTTTTAATTATAATGTTTTACTTTAAATTTTATAATTTTGATAGTTGTTGCTATATAACCAAGTTAGAGTTTCACAATTATTTTAGTCAATTAGTTATGCTTGAAATTCAAGTATATGAGTAGTAATTTCTTAAATTTGATGATTATAGAATGATAATGGTACTTTTATTTGTTTATACCCTAATTTACAGTTTGGGTAAATTTGTAAATGAACTTGTAAAATCAAGATGAGTGGTCCAGATTTAATCTCAAATTCCTAATTTTACTTGGATTTTGACCGCCTTGATTCTAAGTTTTTTTTTTGAAAGGCGAAGTATTATTCAAGAACAAGGGGGGTACATAGGGGTGCCTTGTTAAAACCTTCAACAGGAAAAAGCCAATGGGAAAAATCCTCAAGAAGGAAAAAGAGTACACCCACCCCTAAAAAATACAAAGAGAACTACAAAAAACCCCAAAACAACAAAGCCAAACACAACAAACAAGAAAATAACCCCAGTAAAAACCAAAGACCTAAAAAGGAAGAGACCCACCCTTGGTAAACCACTCCTACAAGCCAAAGTCCGAATCATTTGTACCCTTCATCAACACCAAACGACACACCTGACAGTCCACCAACATCATAAAAAGCAAAGCAAAAACCAAAGCAGAACCATCATCACACCAAATGACGAATAAAAGGCACACTCTGATCAACCCTTTCCTTGGCTAGCTTGTCAGCTTCCATATTCGCCTCTCTAAAAATGTGAGCCACTCTATAAGAAGAGCAATTCTTGAGCAGTAGACCAATGTGATAGCATTTCATACCAGCATGTCATGGCTTCCAATACCAGTAGGTCATGGCTTCCCCCTAGTAGCCCCGTCAACGTTAAATTTCATAAACCCCACAGCTAGACTTTCCCACAACACACATCTAGGCACCACAATTTTCCTTTTAGAAACATTGACATTGTTTGGGCATCGAAAGAAATCCATACCATTACCAACAGCATTCGGCCAAGCATCTTTAGCCCACCACATAATTAAAGAATTGGATTGCATCAAAATGCTTATGATTAAACACAACCTCATTCCTATGTATCCAAATTGACCAAACAATAGCATAAAAAGCCTTATTTCAGATTTTAGCACTACCACTATCCTCCACCGAATATATCCATGACATGAAAAACAAAGAAGGATCTTTGGGAGCAACCCAACTAATATTCCAAAGACTACAACATGCCATCCACACAACCCAAGAGCAAGGGAAACTAAAAAATAAATGTTCAACAGTCTCCATTTCTTTGCAGCAAAATGCATAAAAAGAAGATTCAAGAGAAATCAAACCTCGTTTTTGTAATTCAATTTTCACTGCCACGTGCTTCTTCAAAATCTGCCAAATAAGCATCTCCACCTTAGATGGAGCCAAGCCATCCCACACCAATTTCCATACTTCATTAGCCGAAAACCGACAATAAGAATAAGATTTGCAGGAAGATCTCACCGAATAAACTCCTCTAGAAAAATGCCTCCATACCATAACATCCTTCGACCCTTCCACCAAATGATAATTAGAAATGGTATCAACAAAAAGCTGCCATTATTCAAGCTCCCAACCGAATAACTGTCTCCTCAACGTGACATTCCACTTCCATTCATTATTACAAAATTGGCCATACTCCATTGCTTTACCATCCTTTACAGAAGCTAGAGCAAAAATTCTAGGGAACTTGTCTTTTAGAACAACTCCACATATCCACTCATCTCTCCAGAAATCGACCCTAAAGCCATCCCCAATTGAAACAAGCATTCCTTCATTAGTGAAGGATGAGATAGCATCGTTACATTTAAGAGGTTTGGAGATAGCCTTCCATAAAGCAAAGCAATGTCTGACATTAGCAATGGGAAAAAGACCATTAGATGAAATCCCATTATTTTCAGCAACAATTTTCTGCCACAAGCTGCCACACTCATTCCCGTACCTCCAGAGCCATTTGTTGAGAAGAGCTCTACTCCTCAATCCAAGATCAACAATCCCCAGCCCTCCTTGATCCTTATACTAACAAATAAAGTCCCCAATCAACAAAGTGAAATTTTCTCCTATTACTCGAGCCTGACCACAAAAATCCCCTCATAATTTTTTCAAGCCGAGATTCAACAGTGACAGGGAGAGGAAATAAAGACATGAAATAAATTGGGCATCCTGCTAAACACCGAATTAATTAGCACCAATCTACCAACCATGGATAAGTGTTTTGCCCTCCAAGAAGCGCCTTGATTCTAAGTTGATTAGGAAAAGGCTTTATTTTCCTAAGGAGGGGCCGAATTTTACTATGTAAATAATAATTATTTCTATAATACTTATTATTATTAAGTATGTGCCATACTTCCTGGAGATGTAGCAGAAATTCACAAGAAGATGACTCCTTTAAAGAAGTTGTCAGCGAATGCAGAAATTAAGAAACAAGGAGTTTGATGACATATAATTGGATAAGGAGATGTCTCATGGGAAGAAATTAACAAATGTTAGCCACCTCCTGTAGCCCAAAAGGCGCCTTGCTAATTTCAGGACTCGTCTTCCTGTCTTTTGCACTTTAAAGGAGTCGGGGACTTAACATTTGTCAGCGAGCGATTTATCTACCTTTGCAAGGGAGGCGTGAGGTTTCAAGGCTCGCATCTCTTTTATATTTTGCTCCTAACATTCAGGAGAGGTCACCCAACCGGTTTTGCTCTCCCGGGGTGCAGAACGACAACTTTTGCGTTTTGTTCAATTAAGGACAAAATGGCGAAATTGATGAAATTGACTAAGCAAGGAGGGTGGGATTTCTATAAAGAAGATACTATGATGATCCTTGAGCTTTACTGACCATTCTGGTGAAATCTCAGCTCAATCTGATGCAGTTGGAAAAACTTTGCTGTGGTTTTCAATTAAGGACAGATTTCACGTTCGGGGCGATTTAGACATGATTCTTGCACCATGAGAGTGGCGTCACCCTATATACATGATATTATGGCCATATGTCAAGTTTGAGCCATTTTGGGTTTCATTGACAACTTTTATATTCTTTTTTCAATTAAGGACAAGTGGCTTTTCCACCCCGGTTTTGGCCATTTTCTTAGTTGAATGTTATTCTTATGAATTTATGAGCTAAATGTGATTATGGAGAATTTCGTGGCTCAATTGTTTAAATTTCAAATCTTGAGATTCAGAAGCCATCTCCTAGCTAAATTAGTTGTTTCAAGGGTGTGAGAAGGCAGCAGGACACGCATGAATGAGTCAGAGCAGTAAGGAATCCGCAAGTTTCATGTTGACGAGGACTCTATGAGGTTTCTAGAAGAGAATTTCGTGGCTTAAATGTCAGTGCAAGTTCAGAGTCATCTCAACAATTTCTCAGCAGTTTCCTGGCAAATTCTTAAGGGTCGGAGTTGCCTCCCTGCTTGAGGAAGTCATCTCCCTGAATTGAAGACTTGGTGACCAAGCAAACTTACTTTGGGCTGAAAAAATGCTGTAAAATCAAGCCCATTTCGTTCCGTATATAAAGGGATCAACCCCAATTCTTCAAACCACGCTTCAACACGCTACAAACTTGCTCCGTGCAAAAATTCAAGCCCAATATTTTTCCTTATATTCACTTGGAAGAGATTTTTCTTTGTATAGTTATACCAAATTTCCGATTGATATTTTTCTTGGTACTAAATTTTGTAATGCATAAAGGAAGAAATTAGTTTTTTTTTTTAACACAAAAAGGGAAGAAATTAGTTTAAAATGCTAAATTATTACCTTACTTTTCCAACTTCAAGTCATTCACTCCAACAAAAAAAAATCAAAGTAGCTACCAATTTAAAGAAGATAAAAAAAGGCTAAACAATAATAATTGAATAAAATTATAATTGAATGGTTTAAATAGTGGCTTGATCCTTTTAAGATTAGGATATTAACTTTTCTCCTAAACAAAATATGATTTTGTTTATTGGATTGGTTTACAGGGTTAAAAAAATGATGTTTTACTCATGTCATAAATTCATATAACAATTATATATTAAGTCAAATCTTCAATCTTTAAGAAAAAGTTATCGGTTAAAAAAATTGTCTTACTCATGTCATGAATTCATATATATATATATATATATATATATATATATATATATACTATATATTATTTTTAGTGACTATGGAAATTACTTAAAGGCCAAATTGAGGATTAATGTGGTGCCTCCTTTTGGCTTTTTTTGGTCTTTTCTCATTTTTCAGGTAACTAAAAAGGCCCTCGATGAATTTCCTTCATTACTTTTCCTGCTGCCCTTTTTTGTAATTTACTATTTTTATATTTATGATTAAGTGTATTTTAATTACATATTGTGTGTGAATATTAAGATTTACCGGTTCAACTCCTCTGCCAGAATTCCAAAGGATTGGTGCTATAAATGTATCTGCAATAATGGTTGATTCATAGGTAAACTATTGACACTCCAGTTCTGATTTCCTTTCGTCTTCATTTCTATTTGGGTGAGTTTCTTCTTCCCTAACATTTCTCTGAATTGGTTTCACATGGACTCTATTCTGTTTCCTAAAATTTTCAGGTGCACGTTGATAAGATCATTCCATTTAATTTAGCAGCGCCTTAGGATGGCATAACCTAAAGTAGGGAGCTTTCACTCCTCACCGCAACATTTTGATGTAAAACTGGATTTATTTTTTTTATTATATTATTTGATACTTAAATTTAATATTTCCTTATTCCTCTTTTATTTTACAAAAAGTTTTTTTTTCTTATTTATCATTCGACTTCCTTTTTATTGAGGTTTCTATTAGTTGCTTATGTATAGTATATTTCCATATTTCCAAAAGCACAGTTAGCCAATGCTAAATACAATCATTTTGTGATGCATTGTGTAATATGCTCCTGCAAAAGTTATCAACTAATTCATTTTCCTACGACAACTATACATGCTCCTTGACTACAAAAAATTAGGTCTTCCTTATGCAAAAGCCAAATTCTTCCACCTACCCAAGTTCATTAATTTAAAAATTGCAATCAAGATAATCAACATACATTTCAAGCAGCAATTAATATAAGCTTTATTTTAATGAATTATCTAGAGATGGAGGAGTAGAATATTAGCTTTATTTTGATGAATTACCTAGAGATGGAGTTGAATTTAGGTGATGCACTTTTAGAATGAAAGAGAGGTCATGTATTTTGTTTTATATATGCGAATTATTTATTTCGATGTATGAGTTTCTCCTAACTGATTAACTTACAGCCAATGCAGTATCTTATTATTAACCGACTTAAACAACTACAAAAAATATAACCCTAATAAGAAGATGACTGCAGCGCAAGCGCAGGCCACCCTGCTTGTAACAATTACGTACTAAGTCAAATCTCCCAATTTTTAAGAAAATCCAATCATGATTTAAAAGAATATTAATTACAAATTTATAAATGACAAAAAATAATATTAATTAAATTAATATTCATAAATTAATTCTTAAAAATTAAAGTCGAAGTTATAAAGTCTAAGAAGATTTTCATGACTTAATTATATTAAATAAATGGTTAAATTAGATGTGCTGACAATTAATATATATACACTTTCAATGAATGAGAAAATGTCACCTCATTAAGTAATAAGTAAAAATAAAAGTTAAAAAGGCTATAAAATAAATATATTTAAAATTTAATTGTTATTAAACAGTGGTATATGTCATACCACATGTACAGATTTGTTTCATACCATCTACAAAATATTGTCGTTCCCAATTTCGAGCCTTTAACGAAATAAAAGATAAAGGAGGAGAACCAATCTCTATTCGAATCCGATAAGATTAAAAAAAAGAAAAAAAAAAAGAAGAGAAGAAGAAGAAAAACATGCTTAACTATGTAATGTGAAATCTCCTTTGAGTAGATATATATGTATGTATAAGATAAGATAAGATAGTAAGATGGGTAGAAAGAGTGGCATATCTATACTATATTAAAAAGTACCCTAAGATTAGGGTATAATCGGGCATTTGGCCTGATGGTAGAGTGCTGGACTCTTAGTTCCAATATACCTGGACCATGAGGTCTTTGGTTCTACTCTCACGGAATGTGAGTTTCCTTTGTAATTTATTTGTTTGGTATTTAGTATGTTGGTAGTTATAGATGAAATTAGAGATTTGGCAATTCTAGTTGATTTATGTACGTTTCGATTTGTAAATAGTGAAGTTTGTGTATTTAGTATGTTGGTAGTTATAGATGAAATTAGAGATTTGGCAATCCTAGTTGATTTATGTACGCTTCAATTTGTAAATAGTGAAGCCAATGTATTAGCACATTCTCTAGCTAAGATTGAGCTGGATAATCGTGTGGTGCGGACTATTCCTCCCGGCGTTTGTAATCTCTGATTATTGATTAATAAAAGTGATTATTTGATCTTAAAAAAAAAGTACAACCTCTTGTAAAACTTTTGAACTGCCCATTATACCCTTATATTTCGAATATATTTCTTTAAAACTCTATTTTTTTTAAGTAAATATAATATCCTTATAACTATTTAATTTTTACCATTTTACTATTTTAAATTAAAAAACTTATATATATTAGTATTTTTTTAAATATAATTTTATAGTTTTACTCAACTAAAAACTCTATTTTTTATTTAATTAAATCTAATATCCTTATACAATTTTAATTTTATCATTTTACTTATTTAATTAGAAAACTCAGATATATTAGATTTTTTAAAATATTAACATTGTTTAAATTATACAGTTTTTTTAGAAATAAACTTTTACAGTTAATCTACTAAAAACTCTATTTTTATTTAATTAAATTCAATATTTTTATAAATATTTTTATTTTTACCATTTTAATTTTAAAAAATTAGAGACTTTTTGATAGGCCTGGGCCCATTTTAATTATAATATAAACTAATAAAAGTATTATTATCAAGTTTAAAAGTTAAAATAAGTTGTCTAATCATTAATTATTCATATTTTTTAAAGTACTTAAGTTAAAAATTTATTTAAAATTTAATTACTGTGATTGACCTTATTCTATTTTTGGAGTGTGTATTGGTAGTTTAATGTATTCGAGTGTATAATAAGAATTTAAAGTTTTTAAAAATAAAAAGAAGAGTAACATGCAATTATTTCCTTTTACTTATAAAGTCTATGGAGTTGATGTGAAAAAAAAATAGAAGAGTCAATCGGGCAGGTTTGACGTGTTTCGGGTCATCTAGGTTCAGGTCAAATAAGTCAGGTAATTTTGTTGGGTCATTCGTGTTTTGACTCATCTGGGTTCAGGTCATTTGGGTTTTGGGTTTGGTGGGTCTAGGGTCAGGTGGGTTTGGGTTTTGACCTCAAGTTACTCGGATTTTAGGTCTTTCGGATTTTGGGTTTTTCGGGTTTAGGACTTGGATCAGTTGGGTCAGTCTTGAATTTTTTAATGTTTAATTCTTAAATTTATTTAATATCTTATTGTTAGATTTATTTTACAATTCACTATCGGTGAACCGTAATTTTCTTTGACAGCTCTACTTATAATTAATTTCAATTATTATTTTAATTTTTTTTTAATGTAAACACGATTGGTCACGTGCAACGCACGTGGAAGGAAAGACTAGTATCTATAAAGGACTCAAAATATCGTTTAAACTTTCATATGATCCCTTCTCAACATTCATACCAATAACTTTTTTTTTTCAACTCAAGATTTCTTTTTAGTGAAATTCAACACTTAAAGGAGAAATTCAACTTTATATATATCTTGCTAGAATATATATTTGACTTTATTTTTTTTTGAAAAGCCAGAAAGAATTTTATTTAGAAAAAGATGGAAAAGGAGATTGTCCAAAAAGAACAGTACATCCAGATGCAATCCTACTCCATTAAAACCAAACAAAGGAGCAGAAAAAAAAAACAAAATAAAAAGACAGAAAACAGCAACAGTAACCCATTGAGCAGCTTCTTAAGTCACTTTCTATCTTCCACTCCTTGCTTGAGCTCCATTCTCCTAATTGAAGAAGCAAATCAAATCATTATCACGATCCACTCCTGCTTTTGCTAGTCCATCAGCAATATCATTAATGGTCCTTGAGATATGATTAATGCTCCAAGAGTGAAGTTTGGTCTTGAGGTTTTCAATCTGCATACTGAGCTTCCTAAGTCTCCATGGGCAAGAATGAGGATCATTAACCCACTTAACCGCATTGGAAGAATCACTTTCAATAACCAACTTATTACTTGAAGCCCATTCTGTAGCACAGAAAATCAAGAAAGCCTCTTTTATCGCCATAAGTTCGGCCAAATTTGAATCAGCCTCGCCAATCGCCTTAGAGAAAACCAACTTTGTACTGCTGGAATTGTCTCTTAAAACACCACCAATGCCCGCAAAGCCAGGCTGCCCTCTTGCCGAGCCATCAACATTAAACTTCATTTGTCCTAAATTAGGCCTCATCCACACCAAGTTTGCCACATTTGCTCTATCCAAATTTTCAAACTCCACAAGATTTGGAAATCTGAAAATATCACTAAAATGAGCATGTTTATCAGGCCATCTTGCCTTGCACCAAGTAGCAATTCTGAATTTGACATTGTTAATTACTTGGAGAATATCAAACGATTTCCCATTAAAGACCACATCATTTCTAGCCACCCAAATAGACCATAAAACTGCAGGAAAAAACAATTGCCACACACAATTTTTATTGGCACCGTACCAAGCAGAGAAAGCAAGTAAGGTTTCACCTGGCATGACCCAATGAATATTCCAAGTGGAGCAAATATTATTCCAAATAGGCCAAGTACACCTACAATTTAAGAAAAGGTGATAAACAGTTTCATGCACGTCACCACACAAGGGACACATGGCATCTTCCATATTAAGCAAACCCCTCCTCACCAATTCAACTTTAACAGCCACCTTCTTTATCAACACTTGCCAAAGAAACACTTCGACTTTGGGAGGTGCATGCCCTTTCCAAACAAGCTTCCATATCCTATTTTGTGTATTCTCTTGAAGTACAACAGTCTTGTAATAGGATTTAGCAGAGTAATGGCCAGAAACGGTATTTTTCCATATAAGCTTATCCTTATAATTTGGAAGCAGAACATACTCTTCAAGTATTTTCTAAAAACTCTCCCACTACTGCACTTCCCAATCAAAGGGAGCTCTTCTAAGCGTTACATTCCATGACCACTTTTCATCATGCCAAATATTTGACTTTATTTAGCTTTTATTCAACTTTCGTCAACCAAAATAAAAACAATTATTCAACTTCTTACGCCTCTGCATATGGAAGCTTGGGCAACAAGTCTAACATATTTAGCTTTGATTTTGAGAAATTGATTTGGATCTAAACTATACAATCAACAATTTTCTTTCTCCTCTCTTAGAAGACATATGTTTGATTGTTGAAATAATACCTAAAGACAAGTTTACCTATGCAAGAAACAAATTAAGAGTAATATAAACATGTGTTTAATGAATCAAAGCTCCAAAAAAGCCAAATCTGATGGCTTATAACAAGAAAATTTCGCAAGTAACTTGATCAGTTGATTGGTTCCTCCGATGGTTTATCTCTTTCCCATCATCTGATGTATATTACTTCCAATTGATTACTTAATTGATTTATTAGCCTCTTAGATTCAAAATATTAGGTATTAGTCAAAAGTGAAAAAGTTACATAGCAAATTAAAAACAAATGATAGATTAGAATTGGAGAAAAACAAAGGACTTTAGAAATAAATTAATTGGAATTTGTAGGAAACGTGTTAGAATATTTTATAGCTAAAAGATACCTGTCGTGACATTAATCAATGTCATGCAAAAAATGTTTAATAATAAACTTCTATATAGAAGGCCTAAACTCATAAACTCGGCCTATAAATAGCAGCATTGAGCTCATTTGAAAGATATATGTATCAATTTAGCTGTCATCTTTATACATAGTGTTGAAATAGCATATATAGCTCCTTAGAGAAGGTTAGTTAGCACTTAGCAGATGATTCTTTTTGAGAAGCAGAAAATATATATTCATTCATCAATTTCCATATTATAGTTCAAATGAAGAATTAAACTTGTCAGTGTTCTAAATTAGTCCTTGATTACTGGATATTTTGGTAGTGGAGAACATTCTCCATTTTCCATCTCTAAATTAAAATATCAAAGAAGCCATTTAAAGTTGTCGCGATTTAAAGTTCAGGGGACAAAATGTACTTAGCGTTATAGTTCATGGGACCAAAAGGCTAATAAGCCATTTATAATTTTTCTCAAATTCTCACAATTTTGTTCATATAAAAGTTGAGTATTTCATGTTGGTCGCAAATGTGGTGCTGGGGGGGGGGGGGGGGGTGAATAGCCCATTTTAAAAATTTCTCTTCAAGTGAAGTACTTTCTGCAACACATAATATTTGTGTGACCAGATAGATCAAGGAAACTAGTGGGAGCAATGAATACTCAGAAAAGACAGAAATACAACAAGTGTAATAAATGATAATGGCAAGAATAATGAATGACAGTGCACAGAATTGATAGTAATGGCAGAGGGAGTAGATGAGAATGAATGGCATGCAATAAAGGTAGTATAACTAAAGGGGATTAGTAGAAGCTTAACTCAACACACGATTTATAGAGGTTCCGTCCACCCGACCTACGTCCTCTACCTTGGCTCTGTAGTAACCCGGATTTCCCAAACTATAGTCTATCAAATTAATCATCACATCTACCAAACCAAACAATCATACGCACACCCATAAGGACCATCCTCTTGTCCTATGGGGTGTCTCCACCCAAATCTAAACCCTTAGACTACATCTTTTCTCTAAGCATACAAAACCCTATAGAGAAACTCTCTATTTATACTAGCACAAACTTAGCCTCCAGGAATCCATTTCCTATTAGGGTTCTTGTTTACCAAGTCTTTTTCCACCAATGAATACTCATAAAAAAATCCAAATCCAAATCTAACTAGGATTTGAGTCAAAATCCTAACAATCTCCACCTTGACTCAAATTCCATCAAATCTTCAATCTTTTATCTTCAATCAATCTTCAAGGACATGCTTGGCTCCACCAACAATGAAAGTCCCTCAATCTTCAAGCAATCTTCTTTTGTGTGTCTTCATCTTCACTGCATTATCTTCAATTTTAATTCCGAATCCGATTTTGCTTTTCATCCAATCTGATTTGAAAAGTCAACTTGCAAATCTTCAAAGCAATTATCAAGTAGCAAAATTTGGCAATCTCTACGACAACCAAATCTATCGAACCATATCTCAAGTTTGGGCTACTGGCCAACCTCCAATCCACTCAACCTGAGCTCTAATACCAATTGCTGTAACCCGGATATCCCAAACTATAGTCTATCAAATTAATCATCACATCTACCAAACCAAACAATCATACGCACACCCATAAGGACCATCCTCTTGTCCTATGGGGTGTCTCCACCCAAATCTAAACCCTTAGACTACATCTTTTCTCTAAGCATACAAAATCCTATAGAGAAACTCTCTATTTATACTAGCACAAACTTAGCCTCCAAGAATCTCTTTCCTATTAGGATTCTTGTTTACCAAGTCTTTTTTCCACCAATGAATACTCATAAAAAAAATCCAAATCCAAATCTAACTAGGATTTGAGTCAAAATCCTAACAGGCTCTTCCGAACCAAGGATTTTCACCAAATCCACTAATCTGAATGCTCAAAAATACTTCCCAACGGTCATTTTATTCTTTAAATACGAATCTGTCAAAACTAGCAGTTGGAGTGCCCGTTTGAATTAAATCCCGTTATTTTGTCGTTTTCTTGCGCTAGTGAAAGCTGTCTGATAATGCTCTCGATCTTCATTAGTCCCACTAAATTATGCTCCAAAATTGATGGCACTAATTTTGCTCCAACTGTCTTCCTACAAGATATGTCAGTTCTTCATATGCATCTTCTTGATCTTGCTTTAGTCCCACTGAATTGGTTTCCGATTTATGCCTTGGACTAAGTCTTCTTCAATCTCTTCTTGACTTGTACTCATTGAGGAGGGCTTCATTCGTAGTGTGTTTCTTCTGTGATATTGAGCTTTAAGTGGATTGGTTTGCGCATAACCATACTTCAAGTATGTCACTCAATTTGTCACTGCACACTAGATAACTCGGTTAGTCTCACTAATACAGAATGTTTTGTTATCATCAAAAACTTATGGAGTTAACAATCTCCCCCTTTTTTGATGATGACAAAACACTCCTTGAATTGAAGTGTAATAAACCAAAGTAAACAGATATATTCAGTTAGAACTATATACCAAGCTCCCCCTGAGTGTAAGCACTATTTTCAAGAACATTTAGTCTGAGCAATAAAGCTTTTGAGATTGATCAGAGCAAGGATGCTATAACAGAAATAAGCATTAGAACAGTTTATATAAGGGCATAAGGAACAGCGACCAACCAGCAGTATCTATCTCACAAACAAAAGGAAATAAGTAGTAAAACATAAGGAGATAGATAATTACTCAAGAATCTCATAAATAAAAAGCAGTTAGTGGCATCAAAAGATATTCATGAATTAGTCCTACTAAATGCTATAAAGGGGTGAATAAAGATACTGATACCAAATTGATTTGCAAAGAAGCTGCTCTATCAGTCTTTGCATTAAGCTTAAAGCTCCCCCTTTGTGTAGTCAATTCATCAACCCCTGCGACCCCAACCTACATGTCATAAAGTTACCTTTATGGTATGCAAGGTACATCATGCAAAGGGGTTTGTTCTCACTAAAGCGCAGGCATGAATTAGTCTGACTAACTCGGCAGCTAAAGATACAATTCAAGTTATGTACCCTTTTTGTCAGAATTAGCAAAAGGGTTCAAAAATCCTGCAAAACAGAGTTAGCAAACACAAGTACGGTGCAGAAATCCTTAAGAGAAGGAATTCATAAGCAGCATTAAAATCAAAGCACCTAGCTGAGATAGATATTAGTCACATTAGAATCCAAAGGCACATCAGTGCCATTAAAGAAAGAGGGA
Organism: Corchorus olitorius; assembly: GCA_001974825.2. Classification (NCBI taxonomy): domain Eukaryota; kingdom Viridiplantae; phylum Streptophyta; class Magnoliopsida; order Malvales; family Malvaceae; genus Corchorus; species Corchorus olitorius. The sequence continues at coordinate 5,205 of AWUE01020576.1, read as the reverse complement.
GGAAAATGGAAAAACATAATTAAAACAAATTATCCAAGGCACACACAGGTGCCACAAACGAGATGAAATGCATGAAGATGAAAGTTATCTTAGGTTCTCCCTTGCTGACAGTCAACACTGCGTGAGACATCAGAGCTTCTTTGACCTTTTGGAGGGAGTATCATCTTTGTCTGCGTGCTTGGTTCTCTTGTGGATGTTAGTCCAGTTGATCAAGAGGTAGACTCTAATACCAATTGTTGGTCCCAAATATGGTGTAGCCCACTTTAAAAATTTATGTTCAAGTTAAGTACTTTCTGCAACACAGAATATTAGTGCGACCAAATAGATCAATGAAACTAGTGGGAGCAATGAATACTTAGAAAAGATAGAAATACAACAAGTATAATAAATGATAATGGCAAGAATAATGAATGATAGTGCACAGAATTGACAATGATGGCAGAGGGAGTAGATGAGAATGAATGGCATGCAATAAAGGCAGTATAACTAAAGGGGATTAGTAGAAGCTTAGCTCAACACACGATTTATAGAGGTTCGGTCCACCCGACCTACGTCCTCTACCTTGGCTCTTCCCAAGCAAGGATTTTCACCAAATCCACTAATCTGATGTAGTAACGGGCCTACACCAAGCCTTTACAACAACCAAGCTTTCCCCAAGCTTGAATCAACACCGAGCTTTAAGTACCCTAGCTCGAACAAGTGCTCCCCGCACTTAATCACAACCAAAATTACAAAGTTTGAAGTGTGCAAACTGATCCTAGATGATCGAAATACACAAGATAAGCGCTGGAGTTAAGAACATTCTTGATAAAACCAAGAAAATTCAAATGAATAGAGTGATGTACGGCTTGGGAGTGATTTTTTAGAGTTAATGCTTTCTTTTGGCTTCTTAAATACTCAAAACTACTTCCCAACGGTCATTTTATGGCTTAAATACGAATCTGTCAAAACTAGCCGTTGGAGCGCCCGTTTGAATTAAATCTCGTTAGTTTGTCGTTTTCTGGCGCTAGTGAAAGCTGTTTGATAATGTTGTTGATCTTCATTAGTCCCACTAAATTATGCTCCAAAATTGATGGCACTAATTTTGCTCCAACTGTCTTCCTACAAGATATGCCAGTTCTTCATATGCATCTTCTTGATCTGGCTTTAGTCCCACTGAATTGGTTTCTGATTTATGCCTTGGACTAAGTCTTCTTCAATATCTTCTTGACTTGTACTCATTGAGGAGGACTTCATTCGTAGTGTGTTTCTTCTGTGATATTGAGCTTTAAGTGGATTGGTTTGCGCATAACCATACTTCAAGTATGTCACTCAATTTGACACTGCACACTAGATAACTTGGTTAATCTCACTAATACAAAATGTTTTGATATCATCAAAATCTTATGGAGTCAACATTTCCAATTTGCTTAACTTTGAAATTGATTAATTTGTGCAGTGACTTCCTAGATGAGTGGATGAAAATTGGTTTACTAGCAAAGAACAAGGTGCTTGAACATGCTAATCATCTGGGAACAAAAGAACAAAAAAAGCTGGTTGAAAATGTACCTCTTGCTCATTATATCACAAAAGATGTATTTCACTAATTAATAATTATAGAGAAAACAATATATCCAAGACCAAATTTGTTAGTAAAATTAATTTTGTGATGCATTTGCAGGAATTAGTGAAGAACTCAATGGCAAATTTGCTGACATACCTATTGTTGGAAAATTTGGCGTTAAATCATGTATGGGTGAATGAGAAATTGTTTCTCAAAGTAACACTCATGGTTTTGATACATATTTGTTGGAATTAACTGACAAGTGAGATTTGTTTGTAACAAAGTTACAAAATTAATGAGATTTAATGTCGTAACAATTGTTGGAACATTTTACAAATGTTCAACAATTTCATAATATCCAACAAGGATATTTGTATAAGTTTTGAATGAGTTTTATAAACTCATGAAAGTTATGAAAGATGAATTAATAATCATCTTTGATGATAATTAATTGGTGCAAAATATAACCATGTTAAAGGTTATAACGCTATGGACATACGTTCATATTACTTTAGTATAAAAAGGTTCATGACTTTCCAAACTTAGATACAATCCTACCACCACATTGCATTCACAATTAGACATCAAGAGAAAATTAGCTTTCACTTTATTTCATTACATAAATAGTGTTCTAAAGATCTCTAGTTCAAGTTCGCCTGGTGAAGAGCTTAGTGCTAGCTGCTTCATCGTATCCGTTGTATCCTGGGAGACAGACGTCCATTCAACCTCGAGCACACTTACCGAAGGGGACGAATCTGTTTTAAGGAAATTGTGTTGAGCACAAGCCTCAGATAGTTTGTTTTCTAAACCCTTTCTTATTTCAATTAACGTATAAATATATTTATTATATTTATGTGTTTGATCATTTGGTAATTTATTATATCTTGATATTTTATTATATTAATAATTGTGGTTTATGAATATCATTATCTCCTAATTAATTGTAAGTTTCCACTAACACCCATTTGTGAGAAATGCAGTGGTGAATGGAACTATAACATTGAGAGGAGGTTACTATAATTTTGATAATGGAACTTTTCAGCAATGGAAGTTGTGCACAAAACCAATGCCTTGATTAGCAACAATTTTTGGGAGTTTTAGGCATTGATGATTGATGAACTTGTTTGTAAGAATAAAGGCAGAGCAGCTCCCTATGAGCTTGCTTTGAATTCTCTTTGCTTTAGTCTTTTTTGCTGTGAACTATATAGTTCACCGTAATGTTTGTATTTCTATATTTATGCTACTTTTCAAAGTTTTCCCCAACTCGCTTATTGTAATTTTTTAATTTTTGCTTTTGAAGAACTTGTGGAAGAATGTTTAATGTATTAGATTATGTAAGACTTAATATTCCTTTTCTCCCTTAAACTTATAGTGTTTGGACGTTTTACCCCCTAACTTCAATTTTGGACATTCTACCCACTGAGCTTCAATTTGGGACGTTTTGCCCCCTCAGACTAACGGCACTGTCAAGATGCTGATGTGGCATTGCCACGTGTCACAAAAAAAGCCACATGGCATTGCCACATCAGACCAACCCGACCCATGTGGCATTGCCAAGTCGGAAAAACCGCTCACGTGGCAATGCCACGTGGCATTTTTTTTGTGACACACGGATTGCCACGTCAGCGTCTTGACGGTGCCGTTAAACTGAGGGGGCAAAACGTCCCAAAATTGAAGTTCAAGGGGTAAAATGTCCAAAATTAAAGTTCAGAGACAAAACGTCCAAACACTCCAAGTTCAAGAGGAAAAATGGTACATTTCCCGATTATAAATGTTTAGATTTTTTTCTTTCTTTTCTTTCCCCTTCTTTTCTTAATTTAATTTAATTTTTTTTTTTTAGGATTTACACTTGAGGATGAACATCCCACGCCATAAAGGGGATAAGTTGAAAGGGGAGCATATCTATACTATATATAAAAGTACGAGTTTTGTAAAACTTTTGAATCAACAATTATATCCTTATTTTTCGAATATATTTCCTAAATGCCATTACTTAAACTATTATAGTTTTATTCTACTTAAAACTCTATATTTTTATCTAGTTAAATCTAATATATTTATAATTACTTTATTTTTACCATTTTAATTTAAAAGTTTATTTTTGCCATTACTATTTTTCATTAAAAAGTTGGATATATTAAAATTTTTAATATATAGTTTAATTCTACTAAAAACTCTATTTTCATTTAATTAAATTCAATATTTTTATAATTATTTTATTTTTATCATTTTAATTTAAAAGTTTATTTTTACCATTACTATTTTTCATTAAAAACTTGGATATATTAAAATGTTTTAATATATAGTTCGATTCTACTAAAAACTCTATTTTCATTCAATTAAATTCAATATTTTTAATTAATATTTTTTTTATTTCACCAAAAAAAATTCAATATTTTTATAATTATTTTATTTTTACCATTTTAATTTAAAATTTTATTTTTACCATTTTACTATATTTCATTAAAAACTTGGATATATTAAAATTTTTTAATATATAGTTTGATTCTACTAAAAACTCTATTTTCATTTAAATAAATTCAATATTTTATAATTATTTTATTTTTACTATTTTAATTTAAAAGGTTATTATGATTGACCTGTTTCTATTTGATAGTTTAATGTATTGAGATTAAAATTTATTATTTCCCTAAGGTGCAATTATTTTATTTCACTTATAATTAATTTCAATTATTGCTAGATAAACGTAACCCTTGCTATGGGTTTAAATTTGATATTTTACTTTGTTAATATTTTTCTTTATGTGGAATTATTTATTTTGTTCCTATGATAGTAAAACTCTATGTATATACAAATGGACGAGTCAGGTATTTGAGTTTGGTTATTTGGGTTAGGTCAGTTTCGGATTAAGGAAATTTTGGGTCATACGAGTTCGGTTAATTTTCGGTTTCAGGTTAGGTTGGGTTCAGATCGCTCAAAAGTCGGGTCATTTGGGATTGGGTCAATTCTGGTTTGAGTCTTTTTAAGTGACGGTTCATATGGTTCAGATGATTTCATGTTTGATATTTGAATTTTCGGATTCGGTTCTTTTCGGATTTGGATCATTCAAATATAATGAATTCCAATTCGTGTTAATCTCTCGAGGTTGATCGGGTTCGGGTAATTTTGGGTCTGGGTCGTTTCAGTTTCGGATCATTGAGGATTCGGGTCATTTCGGTTCCGAGATTGATGGAATTTTTTGGTCAAATAAGGTCAGATCAAGTTTGGTTTCGAGTACCGGTACTCGGGTCAAATTTTGCCAACTCTAATAGAATTCTTTAGAAATTAGTAACTTGGTTAAAATTTTAATTTTCATTTAATTTAACATATTGGGTCACGAGCAATGCACGTAGAAATAATGACTAGTATACATAAAGGACTCAGGATACCAAATAGCTTAATTTTTTGTATTCAAATTGGTGTCCGACGTTTACCACTCAGGAAGCTTTGAGAGCAAGTAGGACGTGGTTCCTTTCCTAACAAATTTTACATTCATACCAATCCCTTGTTTACTTTTTTTTTTTTATGAAATGAAATGGAATAAGAGAGATAGAAAAAGGATCAGCCTGTTTAAGAGAAATTCAACATTTAAAGGAGAAATTCAACTTTTTTTTTTATATCAAAGTTTAGGTGAAGGGAGGATGTCCCAATCCAGGGTCAGG
>AWUE01020575.1:0-37186 GCA_001974825.2 Corchorus olitorius | reverse complement strand
TTTGATTGTTGAAATAATACTAAAAGACAAATTTACCTATACAAGAAACAGATATTTAAGAGTAAATATAAAAATGTGTTTAATGAATCAAAGCTCTTGGGCCAAAAAAAATAAAAATAAAGCTCCAAAAAAGCCAAGTCTGATGGCTCACCTCTAATTATAACAAGAAAATTTCGCAAGTAATTTGATCAGTTGATTGGTTCCTCCGATGGCTCATCTCTTTCCCATCGGATGTAGATACTGTCAATTGAATACTTAATTGATTTATTAGCCTCTTAGTCCTTAGATTCAAAATATGTGAATTAAGTAAGGCTATTAGTCAAAAGTGAAAAGTTAGAAAGCAAATTAAAAACAAATTATGGGTTAATTGGGGAAAAAGAAAGGAATTTAGAAATAAATTAATTGGAATTGTAGAAAACGTGTAAAATATTTTTTATAGCTAAAAGATACTTGTCGTGACATTAAACAATGTCATGCGAAAAATGTTTAATAAAAATAAACTACTATAGAAGGCCTAAACTCATAAACTCAGCCTATAAATAGCAGCTTGGAGCTCACTTGAAAGATATCAATTTAGCTGTCATCTTTATACGAAGTGTTTAGAATTCAATATAGCATATAGCTCCTTAGAGAAGGTTAGCAGATGATTCATATTTTGAGAAGCAGAAAATATATATATATATATATTCATGCATCGATTTCCATGTTATAGTTCAAATGAAGAATTAAAGTTGTCAGGGTTCGAAATTAATCTCTGATTACTGAAACTAATTAAGAGTCCAAAATTTTTCGTGCAAATAATAACCTTACAACTGTTGGCTTTACGTATAATAGAACTTTTGCTTATGTTTCCATCCATGCATATGATGCTGATCTACAGAATTCATTTGCTGGTTTAATTAAGTTTTATGTGAATTTTGCAGGAAAAAAGCTTACAAATATGGCTAACCATTCTGCTGAAGTTGTTGTTGAAGGACTGAAGAAGATTCTCATCAGGTAACAATTTTACCATCCCACATTATAATTTATTCGGTTTTTAATTTTCTCCATTTATATAGCTATTACATCAACTTTCATTAATTATAGTACTAACAATTAATTAGTAGAGTGACATTTGTTATATTAAATAAAATAGTGTAGTAAATTTGAAAAGAAAAAGTAGTCCAAACTTAATGGATCTTGCTTGTTTTCTTCTAGTTTTATAATTAAAATTTTATAATATAAATATTTAATGGTGCCACTTTGAGAGCAGGGCTTTCTTCCTTTTTCCTGGGATGAATTAAAAAGTACAAACTTCATATTATAAAATTCTTCATTTGATAGCAGACACGTCGATCCTTCCATTAAAATTTTGCAACAATTTTTATAATCAGCTGAATGGAGAAATTAAAAACTATTATATATTATAAATGTTGGTTGCAGTGTGAAAGAAGGACTGGATGAGAAGGTTCAAGGAAAAGTTGAGAAGCTTATTGCTGAGCTCCAAGGGACAGTGCCTCCTTCACACGAGCCTTTCGACCCAGACGCTCAAAAGCTTGAACTTGGCTTTGACTTCTTCAAGAACAATATTTTTGAGTATGATTTTCGACTTTTATTAATAATCATCCTTTTTTAATCGGAAGATAACATAGCTTTGACTTTGTTGGTCCAATTATTTGAAAAAAAAAAAAAAAAAGTTCCTATAGCTCAATGCATGCAGTTGATGAACCATTTATTCTCAAATTCTAAAAACCATCATATCTCTCTGTTTTTTGCAGCAAAAATCCTGAATATTTTAGGGAACTGGCAGAAGCCCAACACCCAAAGGTATCTAATCTTATCTATTACCAACAAGTGGCTCAGCATTAGTTCCTCGATCTTAAATAAGATTTTGAGGAAAACCATTGTTGGGAACTTTACCCCATTCAAATAAGGTTACCCCATACTAAACTGACCCGATTCAAATAAGGTTAACGTGTAAATATATTAAAAACAATTCCTATCTATTACCTAAATTCTTAGTCAAATTTTATTTCGCCTTGCTAATTAATCTGCATTTTGGTTTTCAGTTTTTAGTGTTTGCATGCTCGGATTCCCGAGTAAGCCCTTCAATTGTTTTGAATTTCAAGCTAGGAGAAGCCTTCATTGGCCGAAATATTGCAAATATGGTGCCTCAATTTGACCAGGTGAATTAAAATTTCCAAATCTCTCACTCTCCATCTTCTAAACTAATCAAAAAGATATTACTGTGGCATACAATTGTTGTTGAAAGTTTCCATTTACTATTGTTTTTTTTTCTTATTGCACAGTGGAGACACACTGAAATCGGTTCAGTCATTGAATATGCTGTTAAAGAACTTGGGGTGAGATTTACCTCACAATAATAATTCATCTTTCAATCTTTTTCTTTCTCATTTTCTAGGGAAAATTGTGTTTAACAAAACTAAGAAAACAAACATTTAATTTTTTGCAGGTAGAAAACATCTTGGTAATGGGACATAGTCACTGTGGTGGAATAGCTAGACTTATGGAACTTCCAGATCATAGTTGCTCCCACATGAGTCAAACTTAGTAAGCCTATATAAATATGATCAAGAAGCTCCAATTACATATATATGATGATGATTATTCTCAAAAAAAAAAATCCCACAATTTTAACTTAAAACGGATTAATTTGTGCAGTGACTTCATAGATGAGTGGGTGAAAATTGGTTTGCCAGCAAAGCAGAAGGTGAAGGAAGAGGCTAATCATTTGCCAGAAGAAGAACAATTGAGGCTATTAGAAAAGGTAACTTTCTGCTAATTATATCAGTAAAGGAGGCCAACAATATTCAAGAGAAAAGAAACTAAATAATTATTTGATAAAAATTAATTTTGTGGTGCATTTGCAGGAATCGGTGGAGAATTCGATGGCAAATCTTCTGACTTATCCATTTGTGAGAAATGCAGTTGAGAATGGAAGCATAACATTGAGAGGAGGTTACTATAATTTTGATAATGGAACTTTTGAGCAATGGAAGATGTAGACAAAACCAATAACGCCTCCAATGCCAATGTCTATCTAATAATGTTTGTAATTTAATTTCATGCTTTTATAGACTTGTTTGTAAGAATAAAGGCAGAGAAGATTCCTATGAGCTTGCTTTAAATTTACTCTGCTTCAGTCTTTTATGCAGATCAGCTATTGTGAACTTAGTTTGCTGTAATATAACTTGTATTTCCATTATGCCACTCTTCAATTTTCTTCCCAACTTGCTTTATTTTATTTTATTTTTTCCTTTTTAGAAATTGCAGAATAGAGAATTCAAACTTTACTTTCAAATCAAGATCATTCATCAACCATTGAACCACACTGTCTAATTCCCTCTTTTGTTTGGATAATTTTTAGTTTGATGTGGGTGTCAAAAACATGGTATGAAAAGTAGAAAGGTTAATTGAATTTGGGTGAGATGCTTTGTTAGGCCTATAAGCTGAAATGAAATTTGGGTCCCAAATCCCCAATCCAAGACTTTAAGACTGCACAATGCCAGCCCAAACCCTCATAAGGACACAACCAAATTGAGAGCCCACCCACGTTTGCAAATGCTTCACTTTTCTTTTCTCCCCAACTATTTTCAATTAAAAATATAGTTAATAGCCAATTTAGCTCCTAGAACTTGTAAGAAAGGGATAAATTAGCCCTTCAACTTCCAAAATTACAAATTGCATATCTGAATTTGTAAAAAGGGGATAAATTAGTCATTTTGGAGGAAAATTGGTTAAATTTTGTTAACAATTGGACGAAAATTAGTCCCTTTTAGATGGAAATTGTTATGGTTCCGATAAATTTCGTCAATTGTTAAAGGAATTTAACCAATTTTCATCCAAAATCGCTAATTTGTCCATCTTTTAAAAGTTCGGATGTGCAATTGATAATTTTGAAAGTTCAATAACTAATTTGTTAATTTCTTATAAGTATAGGAACCAAATTGTCTATTAAATTTGTGCACCTAACTCAATGGTAGGTGCATGTTTTCTGAAATCTTATTATCTCAAGTTCAAGTCCCATTGCACGTGTGGGATTTGTGCCCTTTTATGTGGGCTTTTGTGACCTTTGTTAGTTTTGTATTTTTAATTTTGACCTCGAGTGGAAATACAAATTCAATCCCCCAAAATGGATTTGTTAGGACTTTGGCTTTTCACCCTATAGGCTTGAAAGAAGTTCCATCCCAAAAAACGGATTTGTTAGAAAGCCTTTACTAAGTTTTCACCCTGATCCTCAAAAACAGATTTGTTAGAAGGATTTTAACTTCTTACCCTGTCGGCTTGAAAGAAGTTTGATCCCAAAAACGGATCTATTAGAAAGACTTTAACTTTTCATCCTGTCGGCTTGAAAGGATTTAACCTCATCTTTTATGAATTCCTCCAGTAAAGGTATCAGAATTGATTCAGTAAATCCTCAGTGCATCACGAGGATGAATTTCCTAGGCTTAATTTTTGATACGAAAAAAGACAAAAAGCATGAACAAACGACTAATTTGGCAGGCGCCAGTAATCATTATCACGGGTGCCAATACCCATATTTCCAACTAAAATCCCATTATCTAGCAGCAATCAAGTAGATAGGAAGGTATAGTGCAAGCAGATGGAATCATCTTAATTTTGATGTAGACACTTGCAGCAAACATCTTCTTCTCATCTGCTAAACATGTTTAAAGGACCACCACCTTCCTCAACAGGGTTTTAGCCGCCCAATGTCCCAATCCCACCCCTTTTAAAATCACCCACCTTTTCACTTGAATTCATTCATTCATTTTTAAAAGAGTTGTGCTTTACACTATAATTGCCAATCATCACAAACATTAAACGTCAAATCTTCATATCATTATAATATCACTTACCAAAGATATTTAACTATATATATGTTTATAATATCCACAGGAAAGAGATTCATTTTGGATCAATTACTTTGTTAGTTAATGTTTCTTATAATTACTAGCTCATACTTGTAGTATCTTATGATTCTTTAGCTTTGTCCTCAAATTCATAATCATAGAATTAACTAATACTATAACATCAACCCAATACTTATATATATATATATATATATATATATATATAATGATGCATTGGTGCTATATTCTTTTAGTATAGCCCGTTATATCCATAAGTCACATTGAATCTCGACTAGATTAAAATTAATATAGGAAAAACATGATATATGAAGCATAGCAATCAAAACATGGATTAAAATAATTAATCATGTTATTAAATAAATTGTGGAAGCTAAAAGAAATCAAACCAGGATCTTGGTGGGTCGATTACGGTGTTTGTTGATCTTCGATACTCGTGTTGGACTTCTACAGAGATGAGCATAAGCCTCTCGTGGTGGACTTCTACAGAGATGAGCATAAGCCTCACTCTTCACAGTGCAAAAACCTTCTTCTTAACGAGGGAGAAGCTTTTGAACTCTCAATATTTTGATGGAAAAAGTGAAGTGAAAAACTAACGTAGTTTTTTTCTCCTTTTATATTAGAGAGGTTGTATTCCACTTGAATACTATCTAAATAATTTCCGATTTAATTTCCAAGGAATTTTATCAAGAAATTATCTTTTATTATCCTTGTTAATTTAATCCAAATTAAATTACCAAGATAATTACCTTTGTTGGGCTAGACCATCATGAGTGTAAAGCCCAAATGTCCAACATCTCCCACTCACACATGATGGGCAAGCCATCATAAAGCCTTCTCAACCATCTCAATGCCAAATTCATACAGGTTAATGAACCGTGCGACCACTGAGTACACCTTGAATTTCGGGAGCTCTATACTAGGAACTCGTTAGAGCCAACATAGAGACATCTACCCTTTTACAAAGAAATGTAGTGTCTCATGTACCCTAGACCAATTTAATCACATCAAATTAAGTATCTCAAAATCCCTCGATGAGCATGCAAATCAACCTTTCCTAATGTTGCAACATATATTCACATTATGTTAAAGCTCTCAGAAGCGACATAAAGGGTCAACCTTGAATATAGTGCATGACATGATTCAAATTGTCTTCCATCTTGCCCTCATGTCACTTGGTTTGAAATAGACTACTTTCCCAGTAATGTCCCGTAGAACCGAATCATTCATGGTCTTAGGTAACATACCAAAGTAGCAAACATCCATTCCACACCTTATGACATCAAAGGTCACTAAGGGCACAAATTAAGGTTTATCTAAGCCTTCATAGGACTCACATGGTGAAGAAGCAGGGATCCATTCTTCCACCTCATATATAGGTCGTAAAAGCACATGTAGTATGAAATTCATGCTACAGTGGAGTGTCTCTTTTTCTAATAAGAGCGTATGTCAAACTCAACACCGTATAGACCTTAGTCTAGTCGCTTCCTTTAGAGCCTAACCTGAGCATCCTATTTGCTCGCCTTCTTAGGCGCCAAATTAAATCTCACATCTAGCTTACTTCACAAGCTAAATGGATTGTGGGTCAATCCATTTTCGGTCCTTTAGTCAATCATTACTATATTGACCTCATTTTGGCTCCAACCAAGGCGACATCTTAATTATGCTCTTGCCGCTCTCAATAAGTGCTAGTAGCTTGTGTCTCATCTTTGCTCGCCCCTCATAGGCGCCAAAGGCGATTGCTCATGTGAGTGAGCCAATCTAAAGCCTGTTTACATACTCCTAAATCTTGTGTTCAAACAATTCATCATAGAATACATGCATGAATTTTATTAATATCCAGAAATAAAGAGCTCATCATGAATGATCAAAAACATAATCACCATAGATAAAGTGCTAAAGACTTATCATGAGTCATATAAGCATCCCTAGGAGTAAGTTTAATCAAGGGATCAACAACCATATGACAAGTAGATATATGTTCTAAGATCACTTCTTTCTGTGCTATCAAAGCTCTAATGTAGTTGTTTCTCATATTAATGTGTTTGGTCTTACCAACATACTTCGGATCCTTAGTATAAGCGATTACAGCCATGCTATCAAAATGAATGGTCATTGGATTTAAGGCGTTGGGTACTCCTAAGCTCCCAAGAAAATCGTTTTAGCCAAACAGCTTCTTCCGCAGCATCAGAGCGCTCTATGAATTCTGCCTTCATAGTGGATAAAGCAATGCAAGACTCTTTCTTGCTAGTCCAAGTGATAAAAACCACCATTGAACAAGAATGCATATCCTGAAGTTGATTTGCGCTCATCTAAGTCCCCACCTCAATCAGCATCAGTATAGCCAATTAGGTTTAAGTTTGAACGGTGATAACATTGCATGTTAATCAGCGATTCCTTTAAGATAGTGCAATATCCTCTTCACTACTTTTCGATGAGCAAGCCCAGGGTTAGATTAGAATCTTCTAACCAAACCAACTACAAAGTTGATAACTGACCTAGTGCATATCATGGCATACATAAGACTGCCAACAACACTAAAATATGGAACATTAGCCATCTGTTTATGTTCATCAGATGTCTTTGGAGCCAATTGAAGACTTAAATTCTCACATTTTGCGATAGGAGTATCTATGAGTTTTTTTTGCATCTGGAATCGTTCAAGGATCTTCTTTATGTATGTCTCTTGAGACAAACCAAGAAGCCTCTTTGAACAATCCCTTATGATCTTAACTCCAAGCACATAATTTGCTTCACCCATGTCCTTTATTTCAAAAAATGAGGACAACCACCACTTAGTGGTGACAATTATCTCCATACTATTTTCAGCCAATAGCATGTCAACCACGGACAATGACAACATGTCAAAACTTTCCTTGAATCTCTTAACACACACGCAATGTTCCTTTTCATTCATCTTAAAGCCATTCTGAATAACAGCTTGATAAAATCTAAGGTACTATTGCCTAGATGATTCTTCAGGCTATGGATTGTTTGAGCTTGCAGACTTTGCACTCATGACCCTTTGCCACAAAGCTCTCAAGTTGATCCATAAGGATCACATCATCTAGTTCTCCAATGAGAAATGTAGTCTCGACATTCATCTTGCAAAGTTCCAAGTCCAAGTTTGAAAATATGGCTAGAATTAAGCGAATTGAGGCAAACCTCACTACAGGTGAGAAGGGTTCCTCATAGTCCACACCTTCTTATTGTATATCTTTCAACGGAACCATCCGCCTTGCGTTTAACTTTTAGAATTCATTTGTTCCCAATAGTCTTACGCCTAGGTGGTAGGTCAAACTAGTCCCAAACATGGTTAGTCCTCATTGACTCCATTTCATCATTCATTGCATTAGTCCATTCTTAAACAGCAGGGGAAGATAGAGCCTCTTTGAATGTTTTAGGCTCAGTTTCATCTTGCGAAGCAATCATGAATGCTTCCCTCTCAACCTCAAAATGGCGACGAGGGACACTTCCACTTTTGCTTCCACAAAACTGAGTTTGAGGATCCTCATCTATCGATATAGAGGAACTTGATGGTAAATTATCCCCATCATCCTCGAGAGTTTGAGGAATTGTTTCCTCTTGCTCAATTAGGCTACTTGATGCTCTAATATTTGGATCCTCCATTTCATAGAGATCTATATATTTATCAACTTTCCTTCTTCATGGGAAATCTTCTTCTAAGAAATCCACATCTTGTGACTCAAATTCAGTCACTGTTCCATCTCCATGCTCTCCTATGAACACATACCCTTTGGAAGGTTCTGAGTATCTTATAAAGATACACTTATTCCCTCTAGGGCCTAATTTCTCATCCTTGTGAGAAGTTGTGTGAACATAAGCAGCTGATCCCCAAGGCCGCAAATTACCTAAATCAGGTTTTTCACCGGTCAAGAGTTCATATGGAGTGGAAAGCACTGACTTGAATGGCACATTGTTAAGGACATAGGCAGCAATCAGTAATGCAGCTCCCTAATATGAAATCATAAGATTTGCTTGCGCCAACTTTGACCTTAACATGTCTAATAGGGTACGATTCCTCATTTCCACTACACCATTTTGTTGCGAAGTCCCTGGAACCGTTAGTTGTCACAAAATCCCCTTTTTATCACAGAGCTCCTTGAATAGCTCAGGTAGATACTTGCGACCGCAGCCAGTTCATAAAGCCTTAATGCTTTGGTCTAATTGATTCTCAACCAAAACAACATAACGTCTAAAGCAATTTAATGTTTCAAACTTGTGGGAGATCAAATAGACGTGACCAAACCGCGTAAAGTCATCTATGAATGTGATGAAGTGATTTGCACCATACCTTGCCCTCACCTTCATTTGGCCACTAACATCAGAATGGATTAAATGTAATGGCATAGATGCCAGTTTAACTTTTCAAATGGTTTTTCTAGTTGCCTTATCAGCAAGACAATGTTCACATGCAGGTAAAGACATTTCAGCGAGTAGGCCTAATAGGCCTTCCCAAGCTAGTCTATTCATTATGCCTGGACCTTTTATGGCCCATTCTAGCATGCCATTTCACATAATCATTGCAAACATCATCATGCGTAACAACTAAAGAAATGAAATATGAACCTACTGTAGCTAGAATAATCAAGGTCCAAATCTCAAACCATCTTGAACAAAGCCACAATTCCTAAAAGAACATCAATTGTAATGCCCTTCAAAGACAAACCTTAAAGCTCAAGCCTGACTGAGTTATAATTTGAGATAGCTTCTAAGCTCTATACAAATACTAGTGATGCATCCCGATCTTTCATAACTATAACAAATCATCTGAGCCTTAGCTTCACTACCATGCTTGCCCCTATGGTGCTTAGTAGTCTTTGCCTTTCTTTAGCGTAGGTTCATTAAGCTTCCCAGAAGCCTTATCCATCCCTCTTGCGCTTAGACCCATATGTCTTGCGCGAGTCTGACTCAACAACATTGGCAACACCATCAGTGGCAGGTTTGGCAGCCTTCGGGCGCTCATTCTACAACTTGAGATGGTGTGGAATGACCTATAAGGTCATGACACTTTCATTATTTGTCATGTTTGCCTTCATGTGCTCCCTAGAGTCAAGAGAGATGAAATCACATATTGAACCTGTTGCTTATTAGTCAAGACAACCTTAACTGTCCTAAGCTCGCGAATCTAAGGTGACATCGTACTCAGATGCTATTTCATCGAGTGATGTGCCTTCTTCTAATTGGTATTGAACTTTAAGTTCAATTCGCACAGCTTAGACAGGATGGTCACCTCGTACTAGTTCCTCAGGGCTTGCCACATTTCATGGGCAATTTGATATTGCTCAAACTCATCAACTAGATTGTTATGTGTGCAGCTTAACATGATAAAGCGCACATAACTATCTTTCATGCGCCAATTTTGGTAGGCCGCAAGGTCACGAAGATGTTGAATAATATCCCTTACTTCAAGCTCTCATGCATGATCTGATCAAGGTTCTCCAAGACACCTTACTCATCTAGAAGGTGTTGGATCTTATGGCACCGGACAACATATATAGTTCTTGCCATCCAACCATCTCTCATATGTTCAAATCAGCAACAACATTCTAATCAGCAACAACATTATAGGCAGCAATTCTCAAATACATTAAGACTAAGCACAATGGATATTAATGAACCATAAGATATCACATTTTGTAGCATAATTCAAATCAAATAATGGAAACAATCCACTTGCAGCAAGATCGAAAACTTGATATGCTCCTAATCATCACTCGCATACAAGTAATTATTAACATTATTTAAAATAATTATGCGTAAAATTCTAGTCTTAGGAGCGAAATCCCAGATTTCCTCAACTAAAACCTCTCACTCAATCATGGCATATCAAGCATACATATAAATTGCATCAACTCATCAAAAAAATATTGCAGGCTACATTATTCATAAAATAATCATGGGAATATTCAATGCAATTTAATCACATAAACATGCTTGAACAAAAACATAAGCACATAAATGCCATAATCAATATCATATTCATACCACGTAAAATTCAATCATGCTTTATAAATTTTCTGAAATAAAGCAATAATAATAATAACATGAATTTTAAGGAATTTAAATAGGAGAATATTCAAACCACTACTTCTGGAGAACCAGGAAGCGCACCCCCACTCCCACTGCTTATGACACATTCCCAGAAGTGTCACAGGAACTCCGGCCGCCCGAGAGCACCGGCCATGCGCCGTCTTTAGTTTCCACAAAATTATTTTGTATTTAAAAAATCAAATATTAATTTATTTTAACTCCAAAAATTTTGGAAAAATACTAGAAAAATAGGAAATGACTTTTAGAGTCCACTGGTGGCGGCGGTGTCAATAACGCGCCACCGATGACTCTTCATGTGCCTCCAAGCGCGAGTGGGGCTGTATTTTCTCATTGTATTAAACTGTTTTCATAGTTTCACTCTCCCGGAGCAGCGCGTGCAAGCCACGCGCCACCTTCTAGGCAGATTTGGCTCTCGGTCAAAACACAAATGTTGTTCCTCGTGGCTGTCGGAGTTTGTTGCTGCTCTCAGTGCGCCCATATGATGAAGTGGTGGGTCCCACACGCTACTGAGGAGAGTGGGATTACTTTTGGGCACTGTCAATTAAATCTGAACCTCCAGATTTCTTTTATTTTCAATTAAGTCCCTTTTAATTAAGTCCCTGAAACTTAAAACACGAAATTCTCCCAATATAGAAATCCGTTTAACACAAATAATATACTGATGGAAAGCTTATTAAACAAGGATTCTAATGGTATAGAACTCATGCATCAATTTATAGTTTAAGCAGATCAAAATTCACGGTCAAAATTACGGTTTTAGCATGTTTGACCGACAAATCTCCATCGATATAAGCAATTTGCATCTAAAAAGTTGCAGATCATATAATCATCATATAATGATCAAATCACCAGAAAATCAAAGCCTAATTGCATGGTTTTCTATTAAAACAAAAAAAACATGCCAAAAAGCCATCAATTGAGATCACAAACACGAAAAGACCCAATTAAGCTCGGATACCAATGTAGGAAAAACATGATATATGGAGCATAGCAATCAAAACATGGATTAAAATAATTAATCATGTTATTAAATAAATAGCGGAAGCTAAAAGAAATCAAACCAGGATCTTGGTGGGTCGATTACGATGTTTGTTGATCTTCGATACTCGTGGTGGACTTCTACTACAGGGATGAGCAGAAGCCTCACTCTTCACATTGCAAAAACCTTCTTCTTAACAATGGAGGAAGAAGCTTTTGTGTGTGGAGAACTGTTAGGCACATATTTTATTGAATTTCACATGTTAATTCTATTTGATTATGTGCCTATTTTTATGTACTTGATGCTTAATTTATTCATATTTATGTTTTAGGTTCATATTGGAGTGCTTCAAGGCAAAATGAGCTAAATTGGAGTTATTTAGAACAAACTGGAAAATTTCTGTTTCAACCTTCTTGCGGGTCGAAATCAACCTTCGCAAAGGGTCGAGATTCAGCAAGATACAAGCTGAAATTTTCCTGTTTTAACCCGAAGCGGGTCGAACTCGACCTGAAACGGGTCGAAACAGGCCATACGGAAATTAAATCTGGAAATTGGAAATAACGTGGGTTTAAACCTCTTTTGGGCCGATTTTATTCCAGTTGAATGCATCACATGCTTAGGCCTTGGAAAAGACTTATTTACCCCATACTATTTATATTAATTATTTTTAATATTTTTAGGCAAACTTGTAATTTGCCAATAATTAAACTAGGTTAAATTTCATTATATATAGGCAGTCGTTTGGCCTATATATGGAGATCTTTCTACGTTGACCTTTTAAGCTTTAATTAGTTTTTAGGTTTAACGTGAATTCTATTTTTCTCTAAAATTTAAGAATGGAGGTTCCCTCTTTTTTTGATTATTTTGTAATCTTTCTTTTCTAATTTATTTCAATTTTGAAACTTTCAATCTCTTGGCTATTTGATTTGTGAGGCTCTACGTTTATTCATCCATCTTGTAAGTATTTCAATTTTCTCTGAATTATATGAATGATTTCATGCTTGATTATGTAGAATGGCCATCTATTGTAATTGGGTATGATTTCTATTGTTAGATGAGATTCCTATATGCAATCGTAGGTAATTGAATCCCTAGTAACAACTTAGAGTAGCCCTCTAAGAGAATCTTGAATATAGGTTGAATGTTGCCTATATTAGTGAACATTGTCTATTGTTGGCTAAAATCTTTCTAGTTCTTAAAGCAATGGGTTACTTGAATCTAGTAGACGATTGGAACTAGGTTAATACACCTGTTAGGATTTAGTTTAGGGCGTGAGTCAGGACTAATGAAGACTAAGGAAAGATAGAGATTAATGGTCGATGACGTTAATCTACGCCATCTATTCACCAAGTTAGATATTAATTGATTTCAAGAATCAAATCCTTTTATTCCAAGAGTGCGATTGTCTTGAAATTGGAATATCTATTTAATTGTTTCTTTAATTTCACTAGTATTTTATTTTGTCTTTTAATTAGTTTAATCAATTTCTTTACAAAACCCCATTTTATTTTAATTCACAACTTTAGGAAAGGTGATTAAAACAATAGTTCTCTGTGGGATCGACTCGTACTTACCCTGTTTATAGGTTTTGTATGATTTTTATTTTTGGTGGAATACGACACCCATCAAGAACTCTCAACTTTCTGATGGAAAAAGTGAAGTGAAAAACTAACGTAGTTTTTTTCTCCTTTTATATTAGAGAGGTTCTATTCCATTTGAATACTACATAAATCATTTCTGATTTAATTCCCAAGGAATTTTATCAAGAAATTATCTCTTATTATCCTTGTTAATTTAATCCAAATTAAATTACCAAGATAATTACCTTTGTTGGGCTAGACCATCATGGGTGTAAAGCCCAAATGTCCAACAATTAAGTTACATACCTTAATGGAAAAAGCTCTTTTAATTACATTAGGGTATTCATGTGGATGTCAGGTTTTACAACCAGGAGAAGGCAGTACTTATTGTTCCGGATGTGGAGCTCCGTGATGTGTACCTTCAAGATTATTCTGAGTTCTTCCATTTATGGATTTCTGAGATTATTCCCTTAGAAGAGTATTGCAGGATTAATGACAATGTCAAAGTTTGGGTGAAGCTTGAAGATGTGCCTGTCCTTTTAGGGCATATTAATTTTTTTACTGCTTTGGGCAATAGTTGGGGCAAGTTTATCAAACTGGAAGAGGGCACTGAGCTCAGGAAATCTTTTGTGGCAGCTTGGATGCAAGTTGAAGTCTCTCATCGAGCTAGAATTCCGGCTAGTGTCATGGGTTCCTGGAATGATGTTGATTTTAA
This sequence comes from Corchorus olitorius, assembly GCA_001974825.2. Lineage (NCBI taxonomy): Eukaryota > Viridiplantae > Streptophyta > Magnoliopsida > Malvales > Malvaceae > Corchorus > Corchorus olitorius. The sequence goes on along the minus strand of AWUE01020575.1, from coordinate 22,966 downwards.
AATTTTTGTTCATACTGTTTCCGAGCTTTCTCTCTCAAAGTACCATCCGTCGCCGGCGGACGGTTCTATCTCAGAATCATCGGAATCTAGGAAGTCGTTGGAAAGTGATGATGAAGAAGGTGAAGAGTCTTGTAGCTTTGTCAAGGATTCGTGCTCTCCAGTTTTTAAGGACACGTGCATAAATAGAACCAATGAGGAAGGAACTAAGGTTGTCATGCAGAACGTGGGGGGAATCAAGGTTGACATGCAGATCAATGATGATATTGAATGTCTTGGGGGCAGTAAAAAACACACCGTAAATAGGTGTAGTACTTTGGAATTTATAGAGCCTGTTGGGATTCATCAGATAGCCCCACTTGAAGACTTTTCGAAGGCCACTAATTCATTACATCAGGGTGTTGTAAATGAGCCTAATTTGAATGGGCTTCCAAGTGTGAAAGGCCCAAGTTTGGTTGGCAAATTTGATTCTACCCATTGTGATCCTATTGGAGTGGACTCTGAGGGCACCATTTCGGATCCGTTGGGCCAGGCTTGCAAGAAAGCTAAGTTTATAAAGAAAAGAGTGGTAGGTGGTTCTGGTTTTCGTTGGAAAAAATCTTTTAAGGTTTCAGGTTATTCTTCCTCTAAAACAGATTTTGGATCCCTTAGAAGAGATGGGCGTAATGAAGTTCAGGTCGTTTGGGGTGTTGGGGCCTCGTTGGGTCTTCAATTTGGTGATCGGACTGTGAAAGCTAGAAGTGCTCTGGTGGATCAGGAGACTGATTTTCAGAATCAGCAAGGTTTTTGTTCAGTTTTGTCTGCGATTGTTTTGTCTATGAAGATTTTATCCTGGAATGTGTTTGGTTTAGGGAGAATGGAAAAAAAGAGGGATGTCAGATCTATCATTAATAAAGAGAAACCTGCGATGGTATTTTTACAAGAGACAAAATTGAAAGAGGTGTCTTCTAGAGACCTGAAGTGTTTGTGGAAAAAAGGTTATGGCAAAGGGTTAGTTGCGAATTCAGTGGGTGCGTCTAGGGGATTGATTTCGCTTTGGGATGAGAATCTTTTTTCTTTGGAGTCTTCTGTGATTAAAGATCAATATATTCTGTCTATTGGGTCCTTTGCTGAGTCGAAATTTAGATGTGCTTGTTTAAATATCTATGCCCCCAATGGTGACTCGGATAGACGGGCTTTCTTCGCTGAGTTGATTTCTGTTTTAGCTAATTTTAATTTGCCTATCTTGATCGGTGGTGATTTCAATGCTATTCGAAGGGTAGAGGAAAGGGTCGGGCTTTCTCATAGTGCTTCCTCCATGTCAGATTTTTATGAGTTCATTGAAGAGCTTGAATTGTTTGATTTCCTTCTGTATGGTGATAAATTTACATGGTTTGGTAATCGTTCGCCTCCGGTTTTCAGCAGATTAGACATGTTTCTTCTCTCTGCTTATTTTGTTATCTCGTTTCCTGACCTCATTCAGTCAGCTCTTCCTCGATCTTTGTCTGATCATTGCCCGATTATGCTTAACTCTGCTGAGGTTAATTGGGGGCCTAAACCTTTTAAGATCTTTAACTTTTGGATGGAAGATCATGAGTTTTATAAAGTTTTTGAGTCTTCTTGGAATGAGGATATGGGTTCAGATGTTGACTTATGGGATAAATTGAAGCGTATTAAACCTGTTATCAAATCTTGGGCTTTTTCCAAATTTAGCAATGGGAGCCAGGCAATTGCTCATCTTGAGTCTGAAATTCAGAGGCTTGAAGGATTGTTACACAGCGGGATTGATGTTGGAAATTATCAAGGGGAGATTGTCAATCTTAAAAGAGAATTATGGCAGCTGTATAGAATTGAGGAGCAGACTTGGTTTCAAAAGTCTAGGCTTAAATGACACTTAGATGGGGATCGTAATACTAGATATTTTCATCTTGTTGCTAAAGCAAGACAGAAGTCTAACCAGATCTTGTCTCTCATGGTGGATGGTAGAAGAATTGAGAGCCCTTTTGTGATTAAAGAAGCTGTGGCGGATTTCTTTGAAAAGCATTTCAGTCAGAAGAAGGGGGTTCCACCTATGGATATGGATTGTTCTTTTAAGCAAATTTCTGATGATTATCGATCTTGGCTTGAAAGAGCATTCTCTCAGAAGGAAGTTTTTTATGCTATTATGTCGTGTGATGGGTCTAAGGCCCCTGGGCCTGACGGTTTTAACATGTTGTTTTTCCAAAAACATTGGGCCTCTTTGAAAAAGGATATTATGTTAGTGTTTGATGAATTTCATCGTACAGGCTTTTCTGACAGCAAATATAACGTGTCATTCCTTACCCTAATTCCTAAAGTTCTTCTCCTTCTCAATTAAATGAGTATCGGTCGATATGTCTTGTAGGCAGTGTTTATAAAATTTTGGCAAAGGTGCTGGCTGGCAGATTGAAAGTGGTGATTCCTGAGATTATTAGCCAAGAGCAATTTGTGTTTCTTTCTGGCAGACAGATTACTGATTGTGTTCTTATTGCTAATGAGGTTATTGATGATTTGAAAAAGTGTGGTCATGGAGGTGTTCTTTTTAAAGTAGATTTTGAACAGGATTATGATAGCCTTGATTGGGATTTCTTGGATTTTGCTCTTATAAAGTTTGGTTTCGGTAGTGTTTGGAGAAGGTGGATTAAACAGTGTATTTCTTCTGCTGATATTTCTTTTCTTATCAATGGGAGTCCAACCAGGCAATTTTTTATGAAGAGGGGCCTTAGGCAAGGGTGTCCTATATCCCCTTTTTTGTTCAATATTGCTGCTGAGGTGCTAAGTTTGATAATAAATAAAGCTGTGGAGGTGAATATTTTTAAGGGGATTAAGGTTGGTCGCTCGAATATGTCTGTTACTCATCTTCAGTATGCTGATGATACTTTATTGTTTTGTGACCCTTCCTTGGATTATATTCTTGGAGCTCAGAGAGTCTTGAAATGTTTCCAGCTCATTTCATGGCTCAAGATTAATTTCGAGAAGAGTAAACTGTATGGGATTAAATTGGAGGAATATCTTCTCATGGAATGGGCTTCTCTTCTTAAATGTAGTAGTGAGAAACTTCCTTCTGTGTATTTGGGAATGCCGTTGGGTGCTAATCCTCATAGGAAGGATGTGTGGAAGCCTGTGATTGATAAGTTTCAATCCAAACTTTCTCTTTGGAGGGCTAAATTTCTTTCTTTTGGTGGTAGGATTACTCTTATCAAATCTGTTCTTGCCAATTTGCCTTTGTTTTACATGGCTTTGTTCAATTTGCCTGATGGGGTTATCGAGACTCTTGAGAAGATTCAAAGGTGTTTTCTTTGGTGTGGTGCTTCTCCAAGTAGGAAAATACACTATGTGGATTGGGATTCTGTTTGTTTGCCTAAGGAATATAGAGGTCTTGGTATATCGAAATTGAAGATAAATAATAGGAGCCTACTAAATAAATGGTTGTTTAGGTTCAGTCTTGAAAGAGATTCCTTATGGCGTAAGGTGGTAGCGGATAAGTACTGTAGAATAATCGGTGTCTTCTTCCGGATGGTGATCGGTATCTACGGGGTTCTGCAATTTGGAAAGAAATCTGTTTGCCTTTATCTCCCTTATCCCCTTTTTTCAATTGCTTTTCGTCTAATACTTTTATCCTAGTGGGATGTGGGGATCAGATTCGTTTTTGGCATGATGTTTGGATTGTTGATACGGCTTTAAAGGAGGTATTCCCCCGTCTTTGCACTTTCAATTATCAGGGATGGCTTTGTGGTTGATTATGGGCGTTGGTTGAATGACTCTTGGGAATGGAGAATTGAGCTTCGGAGGGATTGCTTTGAGTGGAAGAAAGAACAGCTTGAAGCTTTGATGGTGATTCTCGATGGTAAGTTTTTACATCCCCGTTTTTGTGATAGACTTGTTTGGAAAGCCACATCTGATGGTTATTATTCACCATCTTCCTTCTCTAAAATTATGGTTGGTCTTGATGCTCCTGTTCTTGGTTATTGGAAGCTTATTTGGTGTGGTCTTGCTCCTCCCAAAGTTGAGGCTTTCCTTTGGCAAGTTGTCAGGGATAGAATTGCGGTTAATGATTAGGGTTAATTGATTGGGAAGCCAATATTTGCCCTTTTTGCAACACCGAGAAGGAATCTGCTCATCATCTGCTCTTTTCTTGTAATCTATCATGGGCGGTATGGTCGTATTTCTTGAATCTTTGGGGTTTCTGTTGGGTTATGCCTGGTAATGTTGCTGATTTCTTGTACTCTTGGCATGCGTTAACCTTGCAGGTTCATAATCCATATGCTTTGATGCTATTGGTTTTTGTAGTTTCTTGGTCTTTATGGCTGGGCCGGAATGAGATTGTTTTCAAGGGGAGAAATTGTAATTTTTCAGGAATGATTTCGATCATTTCCAGGAGATATGCTTTATGGATTAAGGCTAGGTGGTCGGATAATGTGCAGCATGTTGAAGATATTTATCGGCTTTCACATCTTGTTTCTATCCCGCCTAAAGTTACTAAGATAAAGGTTGTTGAGCAGTGGCAACAACCGGCGGTCGGTTTTCTCAAATTTAATGTTGATGGTTCTTCATTGGGTATGCCAGGGGATGCAGGTATTGGGGGTGTGTTAAGGAATCATGAAAGAGAGGTGCTCATCTCTTTTTCTAAGTATGTCGGTGTGGTTGAATCTAATGAGGCGGAGGTGCTTGTTGTTCATGAAGCTTTCTCCATCTTTGCGGCTTCTCCTTGGGCACAATTGTTCCCTTTGGTTATTGAATCCGATTCCACCAATTCTGTCAAATGGGTTAAGGATCATTCTTCTGCTCCTTGGCGTCTCAGGCAGATTTTTATGAAGATTGAACTACTCAAACAAAGAATCAGATCTTGGGATATCGTTCACACTCCTAGAAGTGCTAACTCTATGACTGACGGTTTGGCTAAGCAGGGAATTCTCAAGGAAAGTGAACTTCCTGCTGGTATTTTGGAATCTTGATTCTGAGTATGTTGCTTCTTTGGGATGTGGTTTGTTTTGGTTTATTTTGTCATGGTTGTTTCATGTGTCTATAGTTCTCTTTGTTTGTTATTCCTTGGCTTGTTTTGGTAGGTTCGCTTGGCTTGTATTGGTTAGGGTGGGAATACTGTTTTTCCTTCCTGAGGATTTTTCCCACTGGGTTTTTCCTCTTGAAGGTTTTAACGAGGCTCCCCTATGTACCCCTACTTTTGGTATTAATAAATATTGCTTTTCAAAAAAAAAAAATAGTGATTTTTCCATTCATAAGAGTTGAATTAGAGAACTCCTTTCACTCAACCCAACAAACATTGGTATGTGCTATCCGTTGATACTATAAAACATTGGTATGTGCTATTGATACTATAAAAGCACATGTGAATGTATGTATATACCTAATTGAGAATTTTAACTATAATGATGAACCTCTCTCTCAACGATTAGTTGTCGTAGAGAAGAAACAAACCGACCTTTTTTTTACTCGTTAGTTAATTTTCTATAACTTTCTCAATTGGAATGAGTTTGTCTTTGAAAGTGAAACAAAGTTCAGTAGGATGAACGTGAGAAGAGAAATGAAAAAGCAACTAAATGTAACACTATTTCAAAAGGAGCAATAATAATTTTTTAGGTTTGTGTGGTAGTGGGTAGTGGGGAGGGATCGAGAATGACATTTAAAAAGCAAATTTATTATGAACAGTAGTTGTTTGATTTTGCTGTTATCAGACAATACAATGTCAAAGGCCCATTGCTTCTGCTTCTTTAGCAGATAGGCCTGTGAAACCTTTTGTAACATGATTCTATTGATTTTGATGTTTTCTATTTAAGACCCTTTTTGTTGTCTTCATGCAATCTGGGATTTGTATCATCATCTTGGAGGGAAAAAGCAAAGATTCTCTCCATAGTTGTCATTTTTTTTTCTTTATATGTACAAATCATAAAGATAATTAACAATTGTTGATGGGAGAAATTATTTCTGTGAAATTTCAGTATAGCACAATAATCATTGTTGATACAAAATCGAACAAGTGGTCAAGGCTCTAACACTTTCCATACAACACTTGGATTCTGAGTTTTGTATGGCAATCTTCAAATAGGCGATTTGTAAGTTCAAAAAATTCATAGACGGAAAAGGTTTACACTCCTAGTCAAGTTGTGATCAGAGGCACTCAAATGCATAAGTATAAGATTCTTGTGATGAATTTTAGGTCACTAAAGAGAGAACTTTCCATGACATTAAAAAAATCACCAGTATTTAATTTTTACAATCAAATGATCAATGTAGAGATGCAGAATTCCATTATTAGAAAAGTAGATGAGAAATTCAATAGCCCTGATAAAGCCTGTAAAGTACCACACTAGCACATTTATTAGCATCAACTTACCTAATTTTGGCTATAATTAACTTCATGTTTGCTTGCAATTTGCAAAGGAGAAGAAAAAGGGAAAGAAAGAAAGGTGAAAAATAGATCAGTTTTCATTAAGGAGCTTATTATGAGCATTACAATAGAGGGAAAATGATTTTACAAGCCATGCCAAAGAAAATCAAAAGACTCATCTAAGAAGTCCATTACATTAGGTGTATGCAACTTGAGGTCATTATGCAAAAACCAAGAAGAGCTTTCATGGTCATCATCACACATGGTAATAAGTCCTTGCGCACTCTGAGATTCTCCTTCTACCGTAATTACCCTTTGACTCGCACCTTCGCCATCATGGTCGTGAGGCGACTTAGAATTGGTATCCGACGATGTACTGGACGAGTTCTTTCTCGATTTCCGGGACGAAATTTGTGAGTAAGCGCTACCTTTATTTTTTCCCTTTTTGATGCCGAGCTTCTTGCTCAAATGAGTGTTCCAATGATTTTTCACTTGATTGTCTGTTCTGCCCGGAACCCGACCAGCTATCAAAGACCACCTTAATTAAGACAAAGCAAGTTTAATTATGATCAAATTCAACTCCTTCAATGAACCAGAAAGAAAACAGAGATTTAGTATATTGAAACTTAAAATGTAAGAACCTGTTGCCTAGAAGTTTATGAAGGCGAATGATAAGGTCATTTTCTTCTTCAGAGAAACCACCACGCTTAACACCTGGACTTAGATAATTAATCCACCGTAATCTGCAGCTTTTGCCGCACCTCTTCAACCCTGCAAATTACAAGATAAAATATTCAATGAGAAAGAAAAAACCATAACAGTTTCAGTAAGTCCTTTCATAGCCAAACAGAAACTTAAAAAATTAACCTGTAACTTTAGGAATCCGATTCCATTTCCCTTTGCCATGAACCCTAACGTAATCCATAAGGATCCTATCTTCCTCCACTGTCCACAGCCCTTTCTTATATTCATTATTATTACTAGTCTTTTCTTCCATATCTGCTAGCGGCAGCTTATTGCAGTTAAAACCAGGAAGCTGAAGTGCCCTGTTTTCTTTCAAAGAAAAAGAGAGAAGGTGGGTAGTGTTAAGTGTGCTCACTCTTGGATACAAGCAGTTGCCTGCTTTTATACTTGTGTTACTGCAGTAAATTCTGGCCCCAGCGATGGCCAATTTGGCTTTATTATTAGGGATATGTTTTTTTTCTTCTTTTCTTTAGACTTCATAAGTGTCTTATATAAGATCATATCACCTACCACTATTGAATTACATGATTGATTAATTATAATTTAAAATTATTAACAGTTCATTCCTTCATAATTTTTTAGTGTTATTAGATAATTGTAGGATTGAAAGACGATATTAGGTCTTGTGAATGGAGAAAATAGATATTGAGAAAGCTTTTATTCATCTAGAATTCGACATGACTCGAGTGTAGATCATTCGGAACTCAATGTGATTACGGAATAGGCTAATACCAAACCAAGGTTTCACAACCAGCTCAGCTAGGTCACTGTGGAAAGTTGAAACTAGACTTGATGAATATGGGCTAGCGCCCCTAGCTTTTGGTTTTGAAAGTTTGATATTTGATGGTAATAATACAAGTCAAGACAAAATTGTGAGAGGCACCGAAGTTTAAGTTAAGAACATATACATAGTGGGTAATGGGGTCATTAAATGTTGTAGAAAGAAAGCTAATTTGTTTTGAATGGAAAATAGAAGGCAACTTTTAAGAGTAGATTTTGGCAAGGCAAATCTCAAAGGTACCAAAACCTGTTACTAGAATAGTTTTTTGCACATTTTGCAGGCCAATAATTGTTCACTAGCTAACTTCTTGCCTTATCATTTCGCCATTCTTGAGTTGGCACTTGGCATGTGAGAAATGAGAAATATTGCTTTTCAACTTTGAAGCAACCCAACAAAGAGAAAAAGTGATTCCTCTTCTCATGGTTGATTGAAGGAAAAAGGGAAAGAGTTCTATAATTATACAAACGGCTTGAATGAAAAAGGAACACCAACTTTGATAGCATTATTATACAAACATAGCCAACAGATTTTACCACTCTGGATTTGCGGTCCAGTTGGTAAGAACCAGAGCTATGGGATGGGACGTATGGGATTGGGAGAGACGCACGTCCCTGTGCCCTCGACGAGCTCATTTACTAACCATAATTTTTCTACATTTAGTTGCTTTTGCACACATATAATCATGTTTATATGTGAATGTTTATTCTTGAACTCATTAAGTGAAAATGCAGATGATTTTTTTTTTCTGTATTTAAAAGTTTAGGAGTAGGGTATTTTATCCCATCTTTAAGGTCAGGACAAGTTGCAACTCCTTTGAGAATCTACGGATCCATTGGGTTTTCACCTACAGATTCTTCGAACTTAGAGATCGCCTATCTAAAAGAGTTTGTGGAGTCTTGAACCCAAGTGCCTTCAATCACAAATCCAAGCTTTACCACTTTGGCGAACTCCATTGGGTCATCGACAATGTAGAAGAATTTAACCCCTCCATGCTTTTTACTAGCAGTAGTATGTATTAGAATACCTCATTATAAAATATAAATGATTGAAAATGCTTTTTCTCTAACATAATAAAAAAGCATACATGAAAATGCCGGTTTCTTTTCTCACTGTCTTTTGACCTTTTCTTCCGATTTTTTTTTACAGAAACATGAAATGTCAATGGGGTTTTTTGTTGACCGTACAAAGTTGGAAGGGCAGAGACAGGATAAGACTTCAGGGTTCTGGCCCGGCCAGCTTGGCTGCCACAGAGAGGGGCCAAGAGGCAGCAGATGCAGATATATCAGAAAAACACCATTAATACAAGTGAACAACATGTGAGGAAAACAATTTTTGTTAGTACAAAACATTTTTACCAATTTAAACCAACAAAGAAATGCACGGAAACTAGTTTAACTGATCATTGCTACCACAACTATATGGGCTGGTTCCGGTTTGTCTATTTCACATTTCGTTTTTGAGTGGTGTTAGATCAATTTTAGGTCTTAATCTCCCATGTGAGGTGTAATGTAACTACTGCAATGCTTTCCCTGCCAGATTGGATTCAAATTGAGTTTTTTAGTGTGTAAACAGCTTAGAATTCACATCATTTTGATCGTTTTCGGACCATTTCAGATTCGAGTTTACATGAATTCTGAAATTTAACTTTCTTGACCTTCCCAGACGAGTTCGGGTTTATTTTGCCATCTTGGCGACTGCCTATAACATATATTTTAAACGGATTGCCTTCATATGAAAGGCAGACAAGTTTCTGCACCAATTTAACTAACCCGTGAGTAATCATCAACATCGACCCCTTCTAAAGCTACAACTTCTTGACCCCCTAAAACAAAAATTATTCCTTGCCATTCAACTGTTCCTTTTCTTGCCCTTCCAAGGTAGCATAAGATGATGGCCTAGATTATGTATGTTCCACACAAGAGAAATGAAATGAAAGGAACAGTGCATTTGATGCAAGCAAGGAGCAGTAATTAATGTAATTGCATGAAGTACTTGGGTAAAAGACCACCAAAGTGAAGAACTGCTCCATGTTTACAGTGTAATGTCCACCAAAAAGAAAGGCAGATAATCATGCTGGGACCTAGATTTTGACTTGTCCTAAACAATATTCAGTTCAAGTACTGTTCAAGTGTGATGAATTGATGGAAACCAAAACAAGACAAGACAAGAGCCGATATCAAGTCTAGTTTCAGTTTCTAATAGATAGAGATGGAACTTCATTTAAGCAAACCATAGGGTCGGGATTAATTAGTATTGGCATCAAGGTAAACAACATTATGGACCACATGCTACCTAGTTTTATAGAGGTTTAAAAGTAACTCTATACTCTATAGAAACTAACTTATTTGCTTATTAAAGCAAACCTCTTCTTACAACTGAGCTAGTCAAGTCATCACTCATCAGTGGTCCTTGCTATTTTAGCCTATCACAGTAAGTTTCTTATTATAAATACGTAATTTAGATGTAAGTTCAGCTTCTGCTTTGCTGCCAACAGCTAATAACCAACAAATGAATATTATTGGGTTTTTATGTTTATGAAAAGACAAAATCATATAAAGACAGGCTTGGACGCTTGGTAGTAGACAAAATATGAAAAAGATCTAGGCTGGATTCCCACCCTACTGTGCAAACTGTGAGTTATGGCTACTGAATTATGCTACAGCTATATGTCTATCACAATTCAAAATCTAAATGATGATGATAGAAGATATTTAAAAGGTCCAACAAATCGAATTCCACATCAGAAGATTGCTTCCAATGAAACAAGTTCAATAGCTGAATAGCTGAACTTAAGACAAGTTCAATAGCTGAATACTTTGACAAAGAAAAACAAATATCAACAAGCAAGATTTCCGTACCAACTCACTCAGCAGTTGCGTTGGGGGAAAAGGGGTCAAAATAATCTTTAACTACTCATTTTATGCAAATAAAGGCTGAGGAATTTGGCAGTCATTGTTATTTTTTGTGGTCTCTCTCCCATGTATAGACTATATTAACTTAATGACTACCAAGTATGATGTATGATCATCCAATTGTCTAGCAGCATGAAAATATTGAGATTTAAGCCAGAAACATGAAAACTGAAAACCAGACCACATCAATCTAAAAGCGCGGAAACACTATTCACTATTAATTAGAAGTTATCCATAAAAGTTTTGAACAAACTTGATCATTCGATGTTCTTTAGTAAATGCTCCACCATGATTATCTGCTGTGCTGCACTAAGAGATTCGGAGTTCATTATTGCATTAGCAACAACAATGATGGTTTCTGGAGAGGCAGCATTTACCTAGAATAAAGTACAATAAGGGAAATTAGTGTTAGTGTACAGAATTTTGGTTAAACATTACTACCTTCTTTTGTTCATAAAAAGGAAATGAGCTAGTGAAGAGATGACTTAATCAAGCTTTCAGTAGGCACAAAAGGAACAATACATATTTTAAACAGAAAGAAAACCAACTGCAAGCAATTAATGCATGAAAAATATACCCAAGCCCGGCCATTTAAGCCAACAGCTATTTCAAAGGAGATTTTCTTGCCGAGAGCCTCAAGAACTGGACAAGTCGGTGAACTCAACAGCCTTCAAATATAAAAGGAAAAGAATGGAAAAGTTAATTAGTCCACCCAAATGAAAAGCCTAAAAGCTATCTAGATGCCTGTAAGAGAGCACTATAGAAAGTCAAGTATCTCAAATATATAAAAAGAGCCTTACTTCCTTGATAGGCCAGTTGATGTTTCAAACATGTACCCATCTTTGAGGGGGCCAAATTCGGCTGCTTTTCCACTGGCTAAATGATAAAAATTTCAAAGGTAATGTCCCCAATAACCAAGATAGTTGCAAGGAAAACAGGCATTTGTTATCACAAATATAAAGCACGTCATTGACTAACCATCAGTACAGGACAGTTCAGGATTCATGCCAAAATTTGCCTTCACAACCCGAAGATAGAGAAGAGTACCAACCTGTAACAAGAAGCATTATACATAGGAAGCAGGGAACAAGATGCCACCTTACTGATGAAAACACATAAAATTTCAGAAAACAACCCACTTTCTAATTTGAAAATTAAAATTTTGTGAGAATTATCCTTCATGCATGAGATTGAATCATGAATAAGGACATCCAGATGCAATAAAAAGGCTTTGTAATTACTTAAGACACCTATGACCTGAATATGATCGCACCTCAAACTTTGGTATATTCCTCCTGGTACCCCCTTCAAATGCAAGCACAGGCAAAAAGGCCAATGCTGGTCCTTTGATGTCAATAAGAAAATTCTGAGCAATGATGAGACAGAATACAAGGAATAAGAAATGGTAATTTGAATATCAGAAAGCATGTTTAATTTTGGAAATTATGAATTAAATGGAAAACAGATCAGCATCTAAGCAAATATATTAACATAGGGATAGTTACAACTCGAAAGGACATGATAGATCAACCAAATTGAAACTAGATGCAACATATTATTACTTTCAGGTCAATAAATATTATGCCCATGTTTGGTTACTTTCAAGTTGAAGAGTGAGAACAGAAGTGTCAACTAATTGTCTCACCTAATTTCATTCTTTCTCCTTTAATTGCAAAACCAAACAAGTCTTGCTATCTAAGGTAACTTTGACAGTAACAAAACTGCAATAATTGCTTTGTAAGCATGGCACCATGCTATAGCAGCAGTACCAATGGTCAAATTTTCTCATCAGCGTAAAAGAAATATATTCATCTCTATTGAGGTGGGTAAATCAAGCATGATTGGATGAAAGAATACGATAAAGTGACTGCTAACAAAATATGAAAATGGAATCCAACCTTGCACAAAGTCACAGAACTTAAGCAAAAACAGAAGAAAATTAGCAATAAGCCATAATTACTATATGGAAATCTTCATAAGAACATGCCAATGAATCAATTTAATTTTGCGGCTTCAATAGGCCATGAAAATTACGGCAAGGGTAGCAGTATTAAGTTCACGTCTCTGTGAGTGAAGGTAATTACTATAGCCAGTTGAGAGGTGCATAGACAGATTTTTTGGCAGTGATACATCTTCAACCAACAGCATTTGGAAGTGAGAGTTAAATACATCTTTCTTGTTATTTCTCTATTTATATATATCTAAATGTATACCAGTGTTGTTAAAGGCGCACCCTAGGCGCTAGCACCCTCATATCACCTGAGGCGCAAGGCGCCAGAAAGGCGAGCGCCTTATTGAAGTAAGGCGCTCACACAAAAAGTACATATATATACATACATATATTACATAATACATATATACAAATCATTTAGTAGACTTCATAGAAAATAGAAATACTAAACACAGTAATACCTAACTACTTACCTTGTAAATTTTAGCTAATTATTAGTATCTCTTAAATTTAATTAGCGGATTTTGTGGCTAGTAAATCTCTTAAATTTAGTTAGTCTGTTGACTTTTAAATTTTAATTTGAAAATTAACGCAAATCTCTCTTTAGAAAAGGAAACTGTAGAAAATAAACATCCAATTTAATGAGGCGTGCTTTTTTAGTGCCTGGACTTCAGGAAAAGCGCCATAAAGCGCCATAAAGCCCCAAAAAAGCCACGCCTGGCTAAAGGGGCCTCGCCTCTTACCATGAGAGGCGATGGACCCTTGAAACGCCTCGCCTAGGCGCTCGCCTTAACAACACTGATGTATACTTCCTCGCTGTAGCCTATTTTAACATACCAAAACCTCATCAGGTTACCTAATTCAGTGACCTCCAATCATGGTTTTCACATGTAAACAACAGGTTGTTCATGGTGCAAGATAAACCACATATAATCAGCCTGTTGCCATCTTTGCTGCTTCAAATGTATCATTCTTATGAAGTTTAGGCAATATAGAAGGACAGGAAGGAAATGACCAAAACTCAATTATGCAGTAGAAACCAAATTTGACCAAGTTTGCTAGCAAAGTACAAGAGCAATATCTTGTGTGGAGATTTACTTCTTTTCTAACAAATACTGAAGGGTACTCAATTCTACCAAAAAAGGGGAAAAAAGTTATACCTCTTCATTTTATAAAATTGGCCTTAAAATTTTCATTTTGAATTTGTGAATTCCAATCCGATCTCTGAGAATAAGCTCCTAAATTTCCTGTTAGTGTCTATAAATTGTACATCAATACTTGTCTATGATAATGTCATACAATCTTCTTCTGCTTTCAGGCATCCATTGAAGAGAATAGACAGCCAAATTACATTAAGGCACTGTTAAGAGTTCCTTTTGTTGCTTATTAACCTGTCACTCTTCATCTTCAGCTTGTTCATTGAGACAAGCCCAAGAGAAGTAAGAAACTATGAACTTTCAATTTCGTTTCATAAATTCATTTCACCCTCTCAAATTATCCATAGCAAAGAACCAAAGGATCTCCAATCTCTTAAAACTTCCCTCAGAATCAATAGGAAAACCTAATCAATGAACTATTCTACATATAGCTGACAAAAAAAAAGGAAGGACTTACATCTGCTTTAGAGTCCACCACAATGCCAAGAACAGTATCTTCCACGCAAGGCACATACTGAATATTGAAACAGCCACATTGAAATTCTATTAGATTGAAAAGAAAAGGGAGATAATCAAAAGCTTTCTACTAGCATCAAAGCAAAAATGCAGCATTTACCATTGTTTCAATACTAAAAGTTACTACTAAGAGAGGATGAAAACTAACCCTTTTCTGAGAACTTTCAACCCAGTACTTATTTGGTTTAGTGAGCCTAAGTGTTCCAGCCTTCATCACAGAAATAGCATCACAATCCTGGCAAAATAAATAAATAAATCACCCCACTCTCCTCATCATTCTTAAAAGAAACTTGTCAATAATTCCATTAAAAAAGAAAGAATCGGACAGAGTAAGAGAGACCTGACGGAGACCACCACCAAGCTTGATGGTCTGGTTGGTCATGGAGGAGAGGTCGAGCACTACGTCCCCTGGAACCTAACCGCCCCCACATAAACAAAAAAGCAATTTTTATATAATCACATATATGTATTATCATCAGCCATAGAAGACAATCAGAGAGAAAAGAAGAATAAATACAGAAAAATACTCACCACTGTAGAATCAATGAAGCTAGCTGGCGAACCGGACTCTTCCTTCTCCATTAACAATTTTTCTTCTTCAAAATCCGAAATTTATTGCCTTATATTTTTGGTTCGAAGCTGAAGCTGCCGCTGCCGTAAACGAGCGTCGAGCGGGTTGGAGGGAGATTTTCTCTTCTGGGTTTCGGCTTGGAGGAGTGAGGTTGTGTTAAGAAAAAACCTTTCTTTATGATAGACAAAACGCAGCGTTTTATAACTGTCCCGCCAAAAGGTCAACTGAAAACAAGGGGTTTATACTTGTTTGAGAGTTGATAAAATTTTTGTGTCTACGAGGAGTACGTGAAAATGGAAGCTTTGAAATTATTCAATGGCCATTCTTTTAACCTTCAAAGTCGTTCTTCGGATCAACAAAAGCTTCAATTGTTTTCTAGGTTACCTCTTTATCCCAAAAATGTTTCTTTTATCAAAAAACCATCTTCAATTTCGAGCAATTCTCAAACTCCCTTCGCTACTCTCAATTTGCCTGAAAACCCATCTCAGCAACCACAAAATCAAAGTGGGTTTTCAATGAATAAGCTTATTCTGGAGTTTACAGAACATGGATTGTTCGAAGATGCTATAAGGGTTTATCTTGGAATGCTTCAAAGTGGTTTTCAAGTTCAAGATTTTAAGTTCTTTCCTTGTTTGATTAAAGCATTTGGTGGGCTTTCTGATGTCAAACGAAGCAGGCAAATTCATGGGCATGTATTAAAGTTTGGGTTTGTAGCTGATGTGTATGTTGTGAATGCGCTTTTGGGAATGTATTTTAAATGCGGGGAAATCGAGGATGCGGTTAAAGTGTTTGATAACATGAGTGAAAGAGATTTGGTTTCTTGGAATTCAATGATTTCCGGGTTTCGTCAATCGGAGGATTACTTGGGTTCATTGAGGATCTTCAGTTTGATGGTCAAGGAATATGGTGTGTTCCCAAATCGGTTAGGTTGTCTCTCTGCTCTCTCTTCATGTGCTTCCATTGAGTCTCGCTCTCATGGAAGAGAAATTCATGGATATGTTGTGAAAAATGGATTCGAAAGTTATGAGTTTTTGGTTAGCGGATTGATTGAAATGTATATGAAATGTGGAGATGTTAGGAGCGCTGAACATGTTTTCAAGAGTGTTAGTAAAGAGTCAGTGAGAAAAAATACTGTGATTTGGAATGTGATGATTACTGGGTATGTTTTTAATGAGTGTTTGTCAAAGGCAATGGACTTATTTGTTGAGATGTTAGAGTTAGGGATTCAACCGGATTCTACAACTATGGTGGCTGTCTTAGTTCTGTGTTCACAGTTAGGTAATTTAGGCATAGGAAAACAAATCCATAGGTTGATATTTGCATTTGGATTAGAAAATGATGTAAGAATAGAGACGGCTCTTATCGAGATGTACTTCAAATGTTGTCATTCTGAAGCTGGCATCAAAATCTTTAGAAGAGCTCAAAATAAGAACTCGGTCATGTGGGGTGCAGTTATATCAAATTGTGCTCAGAAAGATTGTCCCATTGAGGCCCTGGAGTTGTTCCATAACTTTATGTTGAAATACGGCTTCCCTGATCCTCTAATGCTTTTGGCTGTGTTGAGGGCATGCTCATCCTTGGCTCTTAAGTCTAAAGGCATGGAAATTCACTGTTTAGCTGTTAAAACAGGATCCGTTTCTGATCTTTACATTGGTAGTGCCCTAGTTGACATCTATGGAAAATGCAGAGACATCGAATCTTGTCAAAATGTTTTTTCTAGGTTACATCTGAGGGATTTGGTCTCATGGAATGCCCTTATATCTGGGTTTTCTCAGAATGAGTGTGCTGATGAAGCTATAGCAGCATTTCATAATATGCAACGTGAAGGAATTAGACCAAATAGTGTAACAATTGCATGTATTCTCTCTGTATGTGCCCACATGTCACTCAGGATTATGTCTAAGGAGGTTCATTGTTTCTTAATAAGGCAAGGGTTGAAGTCCAATGTTCTTGTGAGCAATTCTCTAATTGCTGCTTATGCCAAATGTGGGGATATCAATAGCTCATGGATTATATTTGAAAAGATGCATGAAAGAGATGAAGTATCCTGGAATACAATTATATCTGCTTTAGGAATGCATGGCCATGCAGACAAAATGTTTGTGTCCTTTGAAAACATGAAACAAGCAGGCATGAAGCCTGACCATGTAACTTTCACAGCCCTTCTTTCTGCTTGCAGCCATGCCGGGAGGGTTGATATGGGATGTAAACTTTTTGAAAGCATGGTTGAAGAGTACAAACTCCAGCCTCAAGTTGAGCACTATACTTGTATGGTAGATCTTCTAGGACGAGCTGGCCACCTGAAACAGGCATATGATCTGATCAAGACCATGCCTTATAAGCCAGATGAACATATCTGGGGTTCACTTCTTGGATCTTGCAGAAGTCATGGTGATGAAAAGCTGGCTAAAGTTGTGGCCAATCACATATTCGAACATGATGCCACAAGCATTGGTTATCGTGTCCTCCTTGCAAATCTTTATGAAGATTTAGGGAATTCGAATGAAGTTGTCAAGGTTAGATCAGAAATCAAGGACATGGGGCTTAGAAAACAGCCTGGGTGCAGTTGGATTGAAATTGATAACAAGACTCATATCTTTGTTGCCAGTGATGATTCACACCATCAATCGGAGGAAATATATGCGGTTATAGAGAATTTAAAGCTAGAAATGAAAAGGGCTGGATATGTTCCTAATGTACCCTCAAGAAGTGTTGTGCCTGATGAGGTGGATTGTTAAGTACTCTTTCGTGGCTAAGAATGATCGTGGCATATTGGCTGTCAACATGTGCATAGAAGATTAACGAGACCATTGGGATCGCACATGTAAATCTAATGGTAGCTTTATGCTGCCATCACTGGTGGCTAGTTGCTGTCTGCTGGTTGAGGGAATGGGACTTAAGAATGATGACTGTAAAGAAAGTAAACACTTGGTTGGGGACATTTGTGAGCAGTGTGCCTTCTCGATATATGTTTGCAAGTGGTTTGTTTTCTTCTTGGTTAATTCAAAGGTAATGTTTTGCTTTTCTGTTGACCCTTCCTTTTCTATATCCAGGTGTCCAGTTGGTCTTCATCAGGATAATATCCTTAGCTTTTATAGCATTCATTATTTGTTAAATTTTCTTTGTGGATAGACGCAATTATTGCATTTTTACTAATGTTGTGCTTGTAGAACTACATGATATTTGTTACTCAAAGTATTATTTTGCAACTTGTAGGACTCCCATGTAATTCACGAGGAAACTGGATTCACCCAAAAGACGAAGCTGGATTTAAACCTATGCTATTATTTACCAGATTTTCCATACTGAGGACTGTAAGGAGCAATCTTTCAAACAAAATCGTGAGTTTCACCTCAAAGCTTCTGCATTGAATCATTATTTGGTTAATGAACTGATTCATTTTAACTTTTGTTCATTACAGTCTTTTAATGATCACAACTCCTGCGCTACGAGCACCAACAGTCCTCCATTTATATAGCCATTACATTATCTAGAGTGACACCAGCAGTAGCAGCAAGCTGTGACACCCGAAGTGTGGATTTTCGGAGAAAATGTTAATCATGTATTTAGACTAACAACCTCAAATGTATTACTCTTCTCTTTTACCTAAACCCTCAAGCAAACCAAACTGCATTGCAGCTGAAAATCTATCAAGGTAATTGATAGAAGGCATCAAGGGCAAAGATGCGTAACTTGGAATTTCAACAAGTTTGGTGCACTTATTGGCACTGATGGAATTTCGATACTCCTTACAATCCACGATGCACTGGTGCTGAAACTCTTTCAATGACAGTGATATTACAGAGCCATCTTCTTTTCAGCATAAGGTGGATACATCATATACGTGATAATTGATGTTGTATCATAGACCGAAAAATCAAGAAGCAATTGTCTGACCTCTGAACAGGGTTTGACTTTCTTGACTAAAGTTTAAATTTTCTGTATTTGTAAGAAGAAAAGTTTATATGTTTTTGTTTCAAAGGTTAGAAAGGCTGGGGCATAGAGAGACCAACCACTTCTATAATTAACCATGTTTTTGTTTGAATGACTAGTTTCCAGAAAACATCAGACATTGTCAGTTTTTTGCCAAAGTCCCAACTGGAAACCCACATTAACTTGTTAACTTGAAAAACAAGCCTGCAAGAAAGGACCCCAATCTTTGCATAATTTATAACAGGTTTAACAATCCACTGAAACTGAATAAAGTGGGGTGAATCATTTAAAACAATTTTGTCTGACATTATTACAACATCAAAGTACAGACATCTGATCTAAGAATCATTACTTATACCACTCTAAGCAGATCCATATTGTGGCCAAAAAAAAAAAAAGCAGATCCATATTATCATCTTGTATATTATATATATACTAGTAAAGACACGCGCGTTGCACGCATGCTAATAATTTATAAAACATAAAAATTAAAATAAAATAAATATAATAAATGACATATTTTTTATCGAAAATAAATGGCATATTAATTTATAATATAATGTGAAAAAAATAATTTTTATAAATCATATATAATAAAAATATTCAAATCTAAATGAATTATTAATATAATAAATAATATATGTTTAATAGTCTATGAAAACAAAGTTCTCATTGCTTATTTTTGTTGTTGATTTCCATGACAGTTGAAATGAACACAAAACATTGGAAGGAATTTGCAATTTTTATGATGGATTGAGGAATTGTTCTAAAGTGATATCTACTTCTTCCACTTATTTTCTTATGATAAATTATTCATAATAAATAAATAAAAGTTACATAAAAACTTACATAAATTAGTATATATGAGATTGTAATTATAGTTACACGTGTCTTAATAATTTGTAAATTATAAGAAATGAAATAACTAAATAAAAATAATAAATCGCATATTAATCTGTAATATATAACATAACAAATATATAATAATTTAATCTTTATAAATCATAAATATTAAAATAATCCAAATGAAATAAGTGTAAGTATATAATAAATATATAAATTATGTTTAATAGTCTACGAAAATAAACTTATCATTATAATTCTTTTCCACTTTAATCTTTTTGTTGACAACATTTTTTATTTTCACCAAAGTTATGTCATCATCTTCATCATCAATTGTGACTAACTTGGCTTTTCTTGCAACTCCTTTTTTCTTTTGGTTTTTCATATGCTTGTCTTGGCAATCATCCATCGAGCATAATTAAGTCTGCATCTATATTTCCATCTTTACTTCCATCAACCTTTTGTCTCTTCTTGAGCTTTCTCTTTTCCACGAAAATGTTGAGATGTGTCAACATTTTCTTCATCTTCAAATTTGTAATTTTGCAATTTTTTTGATTAACTCGGCATCTTAACCAAAATTATTAACTTTAAGAGAACAAAATTTTGTTGTAGATATCAGTGCTAGTTCCACACCTTTTATTCTATTATACTTTATAATTTCTTAATTATATCTATATTATAAATCTTAAACTTGTTAAAATAAAACAATTTACCAAAAAGAAAATATCGATCGAAACAAAACTTTTAGGTAGTTTTCTATCCTTTTTATTCTCCCCTCTTTCCTGCTTCTCTAGCCTTCTAACTCTCTTTGTTGTAGATATCACCCATAGTTCTGAACCTTTTATTTTACTCTAAATTATTTATCAATATTATATGAGTTTAAATTATGATAGGATGATACTAAAAATAGGTCTTTTTTGCATTCCATTAAAATGATGACACCTCATCTTAAAATTGTTAAAATAAGATAGTTTACCAAAAAGAAACAACCATTTGAACATAGGTATTGCTGACTCCAACCTTTCTGAACTTCTGGCGGTTGTTGAAGTTTTATCAATCATTATGGATGTTGTTGCTTTCCCATTGCCTAGAATTATTTTGGAAGTGATTCTTCAAATGTTATCTCATGCATTACTAAATCTGATAGTAGGCCATGGAAGTTTAGTAATCTCCTTAATAGGTTGTCTAACTTGTTAGAGATTATCGGTCATGTTATTTTGTTTATATTTTTAGGGAGGCAAATTTCTTTGCAAACTCTTTAGCCAAGCTTGGTGTCTCAAGAATATCAAACTTGATTGCTTGGTTGTAACCTTCTCCTCTTTAATAAATTATTTATCCTTACAAAAAATGAAAAAAAAAACTTTCAATTTACCGAAAAGAAAAACATAGCTTGAAACAAACTTTCAGTCAATTTTCTTTTTGCCTTTTATTCTTCTCTCTTTCCCTCTTCTTCAGCCTTCTAGCTTCTTTTTTTTTTTTGAATTTTCAATCTGTTTTATTTTTATTATTGCCATTATTTTTTTTAGATAATTATTGCTGCCATTCTAATGTCACACTATATAGTATCTAATTTTAGTATTCACCATTTTAATCTTTCCAAAACAAATCTCACAACACAACCAGACATCCTTATCTGTAAAAATTTGTATACAAATTGGTTTGAGAAATAATATTTTCCTATTCACCAATTTATAGTTCCTTCCTTTTTTGCGATCGAGAAATTGAATTTATATGCTATTGTGCATATTAACTAAAGATTAATGTGATTGAAGCTATTGAAGCAAAATAAGTAATGATCTATTGATATATTTCAAAGAAAAATTAAATTGAATTGAACTTTTTAATATATAATAATATAATACTAAATAAACTACATAAACTTAAACTTTTTAATATTAGCTACATAACTAATTTTTAATATTTGTTCTCACAATTCAATCAAACATACTCTTACCTTTATATAAATTATATTTGTATAAAATTGTAACTAAACTTAATGCAACGTGAGGAACTATAAAAGTGGATATACAAATTGGATTGATAAATAAAAATTTCCTAATTACTAATCATATGTCCTTAACTTTTTACGGTTGAGAAATTAAATTTAATATGCTACATATACATATTTTTGACAGTTTAAACCAAAGATAGAACTTGATTTGTCATTTTTAATCTACCAATTTTTTGGGTATTAATTAATTAATGAAGGATTGATGTGATTGAAGCTTACATTAATGAAAATTAAAAAGTTGCACATGCACTATAATTAACGATGTCATCAAAAAAGAAAAAAATTATACACGGTGAATATTGGCTGTCACATTGTTAGTTAGCAAATACAAAATTGTGAGGCATTCAATATAAATATCATTAGTTATTATTTAAATTTTGATATATTGATAATTTTTTTAAAAAAAGACTAATTAGATTCACCAAAAAAAGACTAACTAAATATAATTGGTAAAAACAACCATCTTCTCTAACCTCCTCTTAGGCCCCTACCAAATATGCCGCTAATTTTCATGGCATCTATTTTTGTTTTCATTTTTGCCTCTTATTACAATTTACAACTGTCATTCCCATGACTATGCCCACTATCTTTTTACTCTAATAATCAAACCCCAAATCTTATTTTCCTTCTTTTAATTTTTTTTGGTCCATTTTCTTCTTTTAATTTAGAATTGAAGATCTTATATGGAGACTTCGATTTAAAGAGGAAAATGTCCTTTTTTTTAACCTGAAAAACTATATGTGTTTTTCTTTTTCTGTTCTTGAAGAGGCAATTAAGTTGAAGTTTTTTTTTGGTAAAAAAGATAAGTATTTTTTTGCTACATATTAAGTCGAAGTATATGATTTTGTTTTTTATTTGTTTTTTAGAAAAAAAATATTATATACTCAACTTTGAAATAGTCTAAATTATCTAAGAAAAGATGAAGAAAAAAAATACATACCACTAATAATAATTATTATTATAATAATAAGTTTAATAATTATAATACCACTAATAATAAGTTTAATAATTATTATAATAATAATAAGTCTAAATTAATGTGAAAAAGTTGTTAGTATTATTATAGATTGGACTTTTGTGATATGGAAAGGAAAACGTAATTATATATATAACTAATAATAATTTTAATAATTATAATAATAAGTTGTTTAATATAAAAATAATTGTTATTATTTTAGACTTTTAAATATGGAAATAAAATCTGATT
>AWUE01020574.1:0-36878 GCA_001974825.2 Corchorus olitorius | reverse complement strand
AAGTCTAAATTATCTAAGAAAAGAGATGAAAGTAAAAAAAATACATACCACTAATAATAATTATTATTATAAGAATAAGTTTAATAATTATAATACCACTAATAATAAGTTTAATAATTATTATAATAATAATAAGTCTAAATTAACGTGAAAAAATTGTTAGTATTATTATAGATTGGACTTTTGTGATATGGAAAGGAAAACGTAATTATATATATAACTAATAATAATTTTAATAATTATAATAATAAGTTGTTTAATATAAAAATAATTGTTATTATTTTAGACTTTTTTAATATGGAAATAAAATCTGATTTGATAGATTACATATTAACCCTTAAAAATATAACTAAAATTTTAAAATTAAAAAGGCTATTTTAGATATTTCAGGTCAAGGTTTTTGAAGCTTAGACTTATATAGTATATAGATATATGGCATCACAAATGATGAGTAAAATAATTTAAAAGAAACCTTTAATCAATATGTGGAATTACAATAAATAATACAACCAAAATACCACCAGACAAGTTATTTCATCCCACCTTACCACCCATTATACCCAACCCCATGCCAAGAATCAAACCAAAAAAAAAAAACAAAAACTTCTATTCTTTTCTTCTTTTTGACTTTTTCTTTCATTCTTTTCTCATTTTAATGGATCCTATAAATACATAATCTTCATCCATAAATACAGAAATTCATTCTTATCAGTTATCACACCTTAATTGCCTCACCATTTAAATTATGAGGGTTGGCATCAAGAAGGGTTTCTAATGATCTGGCTTTTCTGCTCCGAACCCTTCCGGCTTCTTTTAATAATTCACCCAACCTCCTCTTCTCATCATAAACCTCAGGATTTGCTGTCCCAAGCTTTTCCTCTCTCATCTCAACAACGTACTCCAGCATTTCGATGGCATCATCCAACCTGTGTTAACAGCATATATCACAATTATATTCACAGGGTAGAAAGAATATAAAAAGTGTGCTCAGTGTCCATAAGCTCCCAGAAGGAACTACAACGGTAGTCTTTTAGTCACTATGTTTGACATTCACCATATTATAAGCATAATCCAGGGAATGACAGTGGAATGATAACTTGGCTAGAAATTAAAAATATATCTTGCCTATGTTTCCTTTTCCCTTCTTTTGAAAAGAAATAGGGAAAGAGTGGAAGGTTAAGGATATTAACAATTAAGTATGTGAATGAGATTCAGAGGAAAGGAACAGAGGAAGAAATAAAGTTGCATACCTGCCAATTGCATCATAAGTACCAGCAAGGTTGCTATAAACCCCGAGTGTATCAGGATGGTATGGTCCACACTCTTGCTCCAAAATGCTCTTGGCTTCTTCAAACAGCTCAACAGCCTCATTTATGGCATAGCGTTGCACGCAAGCCAACCCCATTTGATTGAGAGCAATGCCAAAGAAGGCAGATTTCCTCTCACCACATGCACGTAGCTTTGAAATGGCATTTTTGAAGGAGTTGTAAGAATCAGAATAATTCCCCAACATATAATACATTACTCCCATCTGAGCTTCAATTCCAGCTATTGTGCTTTGCTGACCAGGGGCATCATTGTATATTCTTAAGGCCTTTTGTAGCAACTTGATTGCCTGATCAAGGTCATTCATTGATTCATAGATAGCAGATACATCTGTGAGGCCACTCGCAATCTCCTCTGGGGGGATCCCAGCTGGGGGCTTTTCGTAGATTCGGAGGGCATTTTCACAATATGACTTTGATTCCCTTAATTTCCCTGTCCTGTTATATAAATCAGCCAACCTGATGAAGACTGATGCAATAGCTGGATGATTCTCTCCTTTGGTTGTCTTAAAAGCTGTGAGTGCCTTCTGATAGGCAAAAATGGCCTCATCATACCTTGACAGAGATAAGTATGTGTCTCCAATGCTGCTATCAACAGAAGCCACCTCTGCCTCCTGGCCATTTGCCACCATAGCCATACTGGCTAAAACAAGATGCTCCAAAGCAGCTTCATGGTCTCCCTTTGTTTCACATATGAGACCCATAAGCCTCCTATCTGCTGCCTCTTCAAGGGAGGCTGGTGAACCATTTTCTTTGTGAATGTCAAGAGCCATTTGACATAGCCTCTGAGCTTCATCAAATTGTAGTGCCTGAACATGAGCTTCAGCCAAATACCTGCAGGTCTCACCAACTCTGGGATCTGTTTCACCCAGAACTTGTTTCTGCACTTCAAAACCAGTGCTGTAACAAGTTATTGATTTTTCAAGCTGTCCTAGCATTGCATAAGTGTCACCCAACTGCATATGACCAGCAAATATAGCAAGGGCATGCTCTTGGCCTTCCTCAATCGCTGGAATCTCAATTGATTGCTCAAGAAGAGGAATTGCCTCGCTGTACTGGCCTAAGCTGCAATATATTGCAGCTGTGACATGCAAACACATGACCAATTCTAAACTAGGTTTTCCATTTGTGCAAAGTTCATATGATTTTGCTGCTCGAAGTGCTAATTCAAGAGCTTTCTCAAGATTGTCTCCTGAAGAAACCAAATCCCTAGCTTGCTTGAGTAAAAACGGTCCAAGATCAGGATTACCAAACCCTGACTCAGAAGCATCCTCAGTTCCATTTTGTAACTTTGACCCTTTCCCTTTCTTCATGGATGGGACTCCCATGTTTGATTTCTTTGGAGTCTTATTCTTCCGCTTATCAATGGGAGGTTTCTCAGGTGGACTTTTTCCTTTGGGACTGGTTTTTGTTGAAGCCTCAGAGTCCACTTGTGACTGAGACGCTTTCTGCACATTACCTGAAGAAATGGATTTTACACTTGCAGATTGGGTCTTCTCCAACTGGCCTGACTTCTTACCACTTGAGCTTCCCTTCTTAGAGGAGGAACTACTATGAGTATCGCCTTCTGGTTTATCCACCTCCTCTTCCATTATCTCAACTTCCCTCATCTCACCTCCAACAAGATGGCGCAACTCAGAATCAATTCTAGACTCTTCACCATATGATCCATAGCTCAGCCTTGAGGGTGACTGATCAGAACTCTGCATATCACAAACATTCTCATAAAGTTGCTCGATTGATGTGTTAACCTGAACCATTCCATCAATGGGGTGATCTGCACCGTGAGGGCTTCGTGGACTTGGCGTACTTGTAGGGGACTTATTCGAAACAGGATTTTCCTTAACATGTGCAGTTGTCCCGTTCCCTTCATTCATCACTGCCTCTTCTTTAATTTCATCCATGATAAGTCCGGGCATTTTTATGTACCCAAACTCACAAGAACTCTAAACTTATCTGCATCAGGAAGTTTCAAACACAACCCAAACCTATCAAACAATTGAAACCCCAGATCCCAACAGGAGGGGAAAGCATTAATTTTTTACAACATATCCAATTTCAGGCAACCATTAAAAATAGTACTACATAACACCAGAAACATTATTAACAACCCATCATAACATCAAAGTTCAACCTTGTAACTCATCCTAATAATTTCTAACTAAAACATCTCTTAATAGTTAATACCCAAAAGCACATATTGTAAGGAAAATCAATATTCCTCAATCAGATCTTCCAGAATCAAATCACCCAAATATTGATAAACTCATCAAAAACATAAAGCAAAGCAATCATGAAAATAAACAAACAATATCAAAAAAAATGGAGAACCCAAAAAAATATCACAAAATATCAAGAAGTTGCGGTTGACCTGAGATTGAGAACAATAAAAGAAGATATACAAAATGAAAAGGTATAGGCATGATATTACCTGGAAAAAACAGCCATGAAAGGAGAATAAACCAACAACAACAACAAAAACAACAACCAAGGTGATATCTTTTTCTGGGTTTTAGATAATATAGACAATAGTCAGGAAAGAAAGGGGCAAAAAATAGATTTATATATACAGAGAGAAAAAATCTACCTTTTGGAGGCTTGGTATAAATAAAGCTGGAGTCTTGGGAAGGAGACAGAGGAGAGAAATATAAAGGTCAAAATGGGAAAGTCAAGCTTAAGACAATATTAATTAAATATAAAAATGGTGGAGTTTTGGATTTGCAGGGGTTAGAATGTCAGAAAGAAAAGGGAGAAGGTGACTTCTCCCCAAACCCAAAACCCGCGCGGCCTGCAACTGCCGATCTGTTTCCTGTCTGTTTTTTCAGTTTCAATGGGGGTACTTGCCACGTGTGAAGCCATTATTGGACCTTAGTTTTTTCATATTGACGATAATACCCTTCAGTCAAGTTTGGAACTTTAAAACTAGGGAAACAACCCTTTTTGACCTTTTCATTGTTTTCTTTGGGTGGAATGTTAGCATTTTATATGGACAAAGTGTCACAGTCATGAAGTTTACTTCCCTTCTCTTGCACTTGAAAATCAAACTTTCAGCAAACTTGTTGTCTCTTTTCTTCCTTTCTTTGGTTACAAAATGAGTTTCACAGCTAAAAATCTAAACAATAATTTTACTTTTTTAAGGTTAATTATTAACCCCTTTATTTCCTAAAAAAAAAAAAAATTATTAACCCCTTTATTCTTCTTTCTTTTGCTTTATTCTTGCTTTTTCATTTTCATGTTAGAAAGCAAGCAAGACATTCAGCACTGTGACACCAACTTGTAAATAGCAGATGTGTTGGATTGGATTTGGATGTGGTACTTTTTTAAGATTTGCATTTATACTTTAAAATCAAAGGGTTGTGTGTTTTTGAAACATGTACTCCAACTTTTTGGAATTTAACTTTGGGTCCTATCCTAGCCCTAGCCCCTAGGGAAGATATATCATACACATGTTTTTGTCGGTGGAGAAATTCAATGAAGTTTCCTACTTCCTAGTGAAACCATGGCCATGCATTGGAAATTTACCATATAACCAGTGCTATGATTCTATTCTCTTTTCTACAAATCTCAATAGACAGATTCTTCATTAGTCTCTCAAATCAATTGTTGTACGTATTTGAATAACATTGATACATAGTCCTAATTGACATCAATAATAGTAATATACTATATTTTCGGTAACAAGTATAGTCTCTAGTTCAAGAAGGTTGGTTAAAAGATGTACGGTATATATTCAGAAGGGGTAATAAGTCCACCGGTTTCTTTGCAAGATTTGCTATTTTGGTGAATTCTCCGATGGATCTTTTGCCTTTAGTTAAGCGGGATACGATTGGATATTGCCTACAATCCATGTGTAACTAAACCAACACTCTTTGTTGTCTTTTGTTTTTTTTTTTAAGATTTTGATAAGGAAAAAGGATATGCATTGGCTATTAGCATCAAATCTAGGTTATATTGGTAATTATTAGGAGATAAAAACCCATTACCTTTTTCAAATTAGGAAAACAGTTCATTATCAAAGCCGATGATTTCATCAATTATAGTACAACCCTAGCTGGTTGCAAGGTATATTTTATATGGTTGATTATATTCAATTCAAGACCTAATTAATTAAAATTTTAATTGTAACAATTAAAGGTGAAACAATTATGAGTTGTGAGAAAAACAGGATATATACAAACTCTTATATTTTGCTACTACCTGAATACGTTAGGTCACTATTTGTTATAATTAGAAGATTGGGTCCTTATATGAATGAATTGATCATATAACTTGGACATTAATTTGAGTAATTATAGCCCATATATGTTGAAAAAGATGCATAATAATATGTACAAGTGGTTTGGCGGCGCGTCGGGCGTTCAAAAATCTAGTTCTTTAAACAATTTCCTATTCGAATTAAATTGTTTGATGCATAGAAAATTCGAAAGTACTATGATTTTAAATGTGTTGCATCTTTAAAAGGCTATATTATTAACATTAAGCATATGCCCTAAAGTTAGTAATAAATAGTAAATATTAGTTTGTATATATATAGACAGGTGCAATAGCTTCAATTTTGTTTCCTCCTCTAAAGTGTGTAACACTTAAACAAAAACTAAGTTTACTCTCTTCTTCATATGGACATTTAGAAATTGTTATTAGTTGTTTGATAAGACATTGCATCACTGGAAACAAATGGTTTGTGATCTCTTAATAATTCACAAATTGCATCTTTGGCTAAGTTAACATATTGAAAAACAAATCAATAACTTGATGATTGACCATTTTCAATTTTGTTATCAAATTAAAATAAACCCTATTTGTTATGTTTTTGGGCTGACCAATAAGTCCATAATTTGTTTTCTAAAAACAGTCTTGTCTATAATGGACTGATCATATCATCAGTATAGGATTTAGCCTTAATTTTTACTTAGAAAATTTATATCAGAGCTTTTAAACGTTTATGCTGCTAACCCACTAAGGTTACAATTCTAAATTGTAATTCATGGGTTGAATAGCATTAATAGACATCATTAAAAAGGGCTCCTACACAACATAGACATTAGCTAAGTCTTGAAAATTCTCTGTAAATTAAGAAATACTCAACTCAAGTCCTGATTCTTAGCTATCTTATCTAACAACTTTGTTCTAACTTAAAAGAAAATATTATTTATTTTATAGAATAATTAAGTAGAGATAGGGGGATAGGATTTATTATAACATTTATTGTGTGAAAGAATAATTAAGTAGAGATAGGGGGATAGGATTTATTATAACATTTATTGTATGAAAGGAAATGGATAATTACAAAAAAAGGTTCAAGGGCAAGAATTGCCTAAAAACTAACCTATGGTCTTTTTAGTAATTTGGCAAATGAGAAAAGACAAAAAAGGACAAAAGAAGTTCAAATGGAGCCTCCTCATCGATCCTCAAAAGGGGCGTTTAGTAATTTTATTGGGTATTTCAAATAATATGTAGTATATAATATATATTATAACCTCTGAATGTCGATTCTTGATAAAAGCATGATTAATTTCATTCCAAAACTTAGGATATATATATATATATATATACACACATAGCTATAGGACATGCAGGAGTGTGGATGCAATAAAAAAATTAATCCCACCATACCAAATATTGGATGTGAAGGTGCCAAACCATACAAGCTCTTAAATGCAAACAATCTTTGAGTAGATAGACAACAGTTTGTTGAAATATCTATTTCAAAATATAATTATTTTTTCACCCACTTTCTGAATTTGATCCAATTTCATTTCATGTGTAGAGCATTTATTTATTTATTTTTTAATATCCCTCAGTAAAAAATATTTTTTAGTGAGGGTTATTGAAATGAAAATATTAATTGATTGCCCACGAAGCACTTAGTAGAACGGATGTAGTATCACTCCATTCTCATAATTGGGGAGGCATGGCCCTCTACTCCATTAATCTTTCTCGTTCCAATTCAATTTCATCATTAATATATGATTAAGAACAAAATTATTACTTCTAATATTAATGTGGCTGATGGGTCATTATATAAGTTTAGTATTGCTAAGAAAAGTAGCCATGAAATTATTCCTTAATAACAACAAGTTGATTGGCTCGCGCTGACGCGTCGAGCATTCTTGATTTGTGGTTAGCAAATCATTTTAGTTTTAGATTTTTTTTTTTCGGTTCTTATGATACATGTGAGTAGGTGATAAGCAAATTCGATATTTGGAGTAGGTCTTATAATTGAAGAACTAATCTGGCAAAGTAAAATAGTAATGCCTTAAAACATGCTGTTGTAGAAAATAAAAGTTTTTGTAGTTGGTGTCATAATGTTTCCCCTTTTTTAGAATTATTATCGCTTAATTTATCAAATAAAGATAGAATGAGATATTGTAATATAAGAAAAAACCATCATTTCATGAATTTATAAGACTATAATCATTCTATATGAACATGAAATATATAATAATGCATTTTCTATAAAAAAATATTCAATATTGTATTTATGGGATAAACTTGCTTTTAATACCACAGTTAATTGTGTTCACTTCACAATTAATTACCAAGTGAGAAAAGACAGAAAAGGACAAAAAAATTTCAAACCGAACCTCCTCATTAATCCTCAAAAGGGGCTTTTAGTAATTTCATTAGGTATTTCAAATAATATGTAGTATATATAATAATACAATAATTTGTACACGAACACTTTGATTTATCGAAAATCACATGTATTCCCATACTCAAATAGCTAGACTTAAATATTCCTATGAGAAATTTTTTACATGATCTTTTTAACATGGAGTGATGATCCTATAGAACTTCCACGGACTCGAGGCTAAATCACACACATAATCACATATTTAAGTGAATTTTTAGTTTACCCATATAGTATTTTAATTGAATTTTAGTTTGAAATGTGAAATTTTTTAAAATTTTGTATTTATTGAGGTAAAAGTTCAACATAAAGTTTTCGTATTAAATAAAATTTTCTTTTGTTCAATTAAGGACATTAATAATTAAGATACGATTTTAATATGAAGTTTAGCCCCAAATAAATTTTTTATTTATTTTATGGGTAGATATGAACTTTTAAACATTGATTATGGTAGGGCTTTAGAATGAATATGTGATTATGTGTGATTTAGGATCATCACTCTTTTAAGATGATCCAATTACTTCGGTTAATGAATTTATAAGACCCTTTTTTAAAATAATAATAATATAACAATTGTAATTAGTTAAATATCGGATTTATTTATGTACCTAAAAAAAGTTAGTATAACAAAAGGAGTACTGCATATATATGGGGAATTTTAAAAGGTGCAAAGCTAAACTTTTTGAATAATTATTGGGATGAGAGTTAATTTACAATACTTGAAGGGAGAAACGATGTGTGGTATCCAATGATAATGAGAGTATGGGACTTAAAAAAAAAAGTATGTGTCCAAAGTATAAAAAAATGAGAAATAATATATCATTTTGATCCCTCTCGAGTGGGGTACATATATATATATAAAGATATAATGCCCCCACGTACCTTTCCCTTATAAAATCATTAATTAAATTATATATAATTGGACCACTAAAAACTTAGGATTTGAAACCTTTTATAATTTATTTATAATTATTATTACCATCTTTAATGATCTTTGGCCACCCAAGTCTTACTTGTGATGATAAGAAAGGGAATGTGATGTACCTATTGTTTTAGCAATTTGCAGGCCTAACAAAAGAAAAGAATGATAGAGCACCAAATTTGGATTAGCTCAAAATCATAGTCAACAATTAAATAATTAAAACAAAGACCACCTAACAACAAATCACAACTGGCAACTTTGGATTTAATTAATTAAGCACTTAGTTTTTAATTCATAGTTGTATAATATAATATTATAAGAATATAATTTGAGTGAACATCGCTAATGAATAAATAAGGGTAATTATTTGATACACGGCGGTGTAAATTTTGGACTCCACAAACGGGTTGTGGAGTTGACATATGTCTATTTTTTTAATTAATTAAGTTTTAAATATTTCAATTTAGTCCATAAAGGACACATGTCACCCTTCAGGACCCGCTTGTGTAGTCTGCTAAACTCTACCGTTGGTGTATTGTATAATTTGCCAATAAATAATATCTCTCTCTCTATATATATATATATCCTAAAATGCATATTTTTAAGTTTATATTAATTTTTTAAATATTAAAATATCATGTTCATGGCATATGGCAACTTGGGGTATTAATGTATTATTAGTAGTAATAAAGTGATAAACAAGGTATAATTTTTCATAAGTACTAAAAACCACATTAAGTACAATGAAATCCAAAAACAAAACTACAAGTGGAACTGTTCAAATACAATAAACAATTTGTTGATATTTGTAATCAAATTTGATTTATACCCTCAATATTATAAATTTGATGCTTATACTAAATTAAGAATATAGTCATATATGATATTTGTAACCCAAGACACTTTGGAACTTACAAGTTGACCCAAAAGGAATTTGATGTCAAGGACTGATTTGAGCGAATCTTGCAACGTTAGGGACTTAATTAACCTTTGATTTTGCAATGTTGGAAACTTAATTAACAAAAATTAAACAGTTAGATCCTTATTTGAACATTTTCACAAATCTTAAGGACCAATTTGAACAATTAGCCAGGAAAAAAGGAAAAAACTATACCATTTTGACAGCTGTGGGATTTGAACCCACGCCCTTTCGGACCAGAGCCTAAATCTGGCGCCTTAGACCACTCGGCCAAACTGTCTGACATGCTTTTTGTTTGCACGTAAGTCTTAAAATTCAAATAGTAAAATAGCATATACAGGTACACTATGAAGACAGATCTGAAGAGCTAAGTAGAGAAGGAAAATGCTGTAAATAAGCTTAAACATACCAATTAAAGGAACTGCTTCAGTTCCAATGATCCAAGTTTAATCGAATATGTGAATCCTACTGAAGAGGAGTATCTCAGCTATTAGGACATTTCCATATCTTGATTCTCTCAGCTATTAGGACATTTCCATATCTTGATTCGAATGCACAGGATGAATGCACCGGCTGCGGACTCAAATGTGCGTATGTGATCGATTTCCTGGGAGGGGAGTTTGGGAAGGATGTGGTGATCGGCGGTGGGTTTTCTAGTCATGGATTCAAGATGGCACCCGCGATTGGCAGGATACCAGCTGATCTTGTGCTTTACTGGAGAGGCAAATGGAGTTGAGCTTAAGCATTTTAGGATAGCATAATTTCAGGACAACCCTGGAGGAAATGTTAAAGACTTTTGAGAATGAAGTTGGCCAATTGGCAACTTCACTATGATTGAACGATAACATAACAAACAAATTCATATGCCCGTAACCCTTCCAAATCCAAATGCTTCTTTCTTGTTTCAATCACCAAGAACAATGAATAAAACATTTCACTTTGTACCATATCCATGTCTCATCCAGTATTAGTAGTACTATGTCTCAACGTCTAAAATATTGTACAATATTCAAAATGCAACATTCCTGTATGTGTATAACTAACAAAATCTGTTGCTTGTAGACAAAATCTTTTTCAACTACAGTAGCATCATACAACCTTGATTGTGTTCAATGAACAATCCTTCATCTATGTCCTAAGTAATTTTAACAAGGATTTTCCTTATTGAACATATAACCAAGCAATCTGAGATGCAAACAAATAAAAACGGCATATCAAAGTTGCCTGGTTAAGCTGAATAATGAATCAATGGACCACATTTATAAAGGAAAAAAGCAGTGTTTAGGAGCTATGTATGCATTTGAAGGCAAAATCATGGTTGCCGCTGCTTTGCCTCGGAAATAAATGGGTATAACCTGCAAAATACCAAGACCAAAGCAAATTGGATTATCAAATGTGCATATATAGATGGAAAAGGAAAAAGTTAAGCATAGAAGACATGAAAAAAACCTAGGAAATGCAATCCACAGAAGATCAGAGTAATGCTAGTTCAAACAGGATTCACTAAGAACAAAGCAAAAAGTATATGATCTAATCACGTCCAGGAATATGGCCACGAACCAGATTGGCTTGTCAAAACACAAAAGCTGCCAACAATGTATGCAGCAGAGCCCAATAGATTATAATGCCAAGCCGTAAGGCAGGTTGTCGCATGAGTGCCCGATCACAAGAAACCCTGTCGGATTAAATAACCATAACAAAGTTAAATAAAAGGGCAGCTTTTGGCCTCAGCCAAATGAAATTTGAATCAATACAAGCCGAAAAGAGAAATGAACTGTACCATAAGCCATCTATCATATCACTTATCGGTCTTGTAAACCTTGGAACAACTCTTGAAGTGGTAAGTGATTTGAAACCATGGACTGAGGAAACAATGAAATTAAAATTTAAGGACTAAACAATATTCATTTTTTTAGAAATGTTACTTGAAGAAAAGAACGAAAAGAAATTTTAAAGAGGCAGTGTAGAATACCTTTATCTTCATCTTCATCTTCTAACCTACTATTACTACCATCATCTGCATCTATAGCGATAGCAACTTGATCATTATTGACTTTACGTAAACTACGAACTTGGGATTTTGCAGAGGTCCCTGCAACTGCCCATTTATTTATCTACACAAATATCAGCAAAATATACGACTCAGTCAAAAACTTCACTGTTGACACAGCAAAAGATAATTTACTATTGTGATCAGATAAGATGAGAAACCTAACCATTAACTTTAAAATCATCATCACTTTTTAGAAGTAACAGTCAAATCACAAGCAAAACAAAGAAACCATATATGTCAAAAATGCCGATATTAATTGCTTTATGGACTTTGCTTCTGTATTCATGCATGCATGTAGGCTGATGAATTAAATCAGAAAATAAACAAGAAAACAGAAAATATTTCTAACATAAAACTTAGTTTTCCCTGTTTATATTCACATAAGGGTTTTGCCTATCAATGGCTTTGTAAGAGGTCCCCACCCATCATAAGACTATCGCCTATAGTGGCTGTTAAAGGAGGTTGCAAACACATCAAATAACTTACCACAGGTTCAACTTCCACAATTTCAGTGTTAAAACTAGCTGCTAGACCCACATCTTCCACATCTTTAAGCAAATTTAATTGGGATTCCTTCTCATGCAAAGTCTTCTTGAGAGTTTCTTCTCTGTGTGTCAACTCCTCCACTTTACTCCGTTCTGCTTGCAACAATTCATCCCTACTTTGAGCAACCCCCCGTAGGTCCTCTAGTTCAGATATGACAGATATAATCTTTTTCTTTATTAATTCCTTGTATTCATGCACCTGATTGTTCTTAGCATCAAACTGCAGATCTGATACCCCAACACGAGAAATGATTGCCTCAAACCAAGTCAAAAACTCATTTATCTCATTTAAATCTTGTTTACTGCTCATTTGTGATGCGACAAGAACATCATTGGTGCATCTTGTAACCTCTTGTCTTAAGAAGGAGATCTCTGCATCCCGGTCTTGTAGTTGTGATTGAAGCTGTTCAATCTCGGCAAGAAGGCCTTCTGATAGATTATGAAGCTCATCAAATTTGCTCATAGTGATGGAAAGTTTTTTCATAACCTTTCCACGAGAAGCTTCAAGGTTCTCCAAAGCTGTGTTCTTTTGTTGCAGGACTTCTTCAAGTTCCTCAATCTTCTTTGTCAACTCTTCCATTTGCACCTCCTCCTCATCAAGTGCTTGCATAAGGGCCTCAATTTCTGCCAGCAAATAGCATTAACAGATAAGAAACCCAACCTATAATACATATGTACATATAAATTAAATAATTTAGGATTTAAAGAATGACATGTACCTTGGTCTTTGGATGATAACAGATCTGTCAATGACTTGACTCTGTCCTGCAACTCCACTGCGTTCACTTGCACATCCTGCAACTCTTTTAGCCTCTGCTGCAATGACTTCTGTTCTTCCCTCATGACTTCCAGTTCACTCTCCAAATCATGCACCAGTTTCTTTGAAGACTGAAGATCTCGTGAGTAATTTGCAGCAGCAGCTTCTGCTGACTTGATTTGATCAACAAGCTCCATGCAAATCTGATCTTTTTGGATGTCCTTCTCGTGAAGCTCTTTTCTCAAATTTGCAATAGTAGTTTTCATTTCCCTTTGGCTCCCTTCAGCAATTTCAGCTTTCAAGCTCGAAAACTCTTTCATTGTTGACAAGAGTTTATCTCCCATAGCCTTGATATATTCCTCAGAGAAAGGAGTATCCCCACTGAAAGAAAGTCCTCCATCAGCTAACGTTACAGGCTTCAAGTCAGTCCTAAAATCAGCAGTAGCCAAATTATTTCCCAACAGCTCATCTTTTCTATTTTCAACTTCCAAGACTGATTTAGCACATGCTTCATAAAGCGAGGCAATGTTTCTTCTCAACACAAGAATCTCCAGGTCTTTCTCTTTCCCAATTGACTCTATGTGTATGATGTTTCTCCTCATAGCTTCGAATGACTCTTTCTGATAATTTCTATCTCTATGCAAAATCCCAAGAACATTCCATACACTATGGCATTGTTCATGTACTGATTTTGAGTGCACGATCAACTTTTCTTTTAGAGCAGTCATTTCAGCCATCACATCTCGCAGGTGATGCCTAATTAAAATGGAAACTTCAACTATAGGATTTTCATCTGTATCCTGCATATTGGAAACTGACAAAGTATCCATGGATGGGAAGTCCTCCTGAAGTGGAAGGCATGAAACAATTATGACAAAGTAATAATAGAAAAGACCACTATGTGACAGAGGGGAATACAAAAGGAAGCAAAAAGAAAGCATTACAGAGGCAAATCACCATGTTTACAGAAGAAGGCATACCCCAAAATAGAAGCATAAGGAAAAGCCAAGCCATGAAACATTACCTTGTTCCCAAAATTGCTGGATGTAATGTATGGAAAGCCAGCCACATCCTGAGCATCATTCCCTTCCAAATATGATTTCACGTTAACCTCCAAATGTTGCAAGAACTCCAACTCCTTCAAGGAAGCATCAGACAGTAGATTATGAATATCATGGAACCCCTTCCTGAGTTCGATTACACTAGATTGTAACATCATTAATTCAGAATATTGGTTCCTATTTCTTTCAGAGTGAACTGTAGATAACTTCTCAAGACGTGAGAGAACTTCAAGTTTTGCAGCCTCTGCCACATCCCTTTCCTTCATGACTACTGTAAGTTCACTGGCAAGCTTTGCTACATCTTCCTGCAGATTATCGTTTCTCTCTTGAACCTCATTCAGCTCTGCAACCAGTAATTCAGCAGCTCTCTTGGACTTCCGTGACTCTTGTTCAGCAGAAGCCACAGCAGCACGCAAATCATGGCACGCTTTCTCAATTCGTCCCAACCTCTCGACTGGATCAGAGGTATCAATTTCATCACCAACATCAATGTTAGCTACTGTGTTTAATACCCTGCCTAAAATATACCCTTTCTCCTCTAAAACACGCTCAGTTTCTGTTAGATGATTCCTCAAGAACAAATTGTCAGCTTCTAATGCCTCTATTCTTTCAGGGCAAGAAGAGAAGTCACGAATCTTCAATTCATAGTCAGCCAGAACATGTTCCCTGAGTCTAAGTTCAGATTTCAAAGTTTCCAGCTCAGCATTCATCTCTTCAACGGATTTTTTCAGACCATCTCGTTGTTGCACCAAAGATTTCCCCTTCCGAACAGCAACATTTAACTTTTCTCTCACAGAAGCTGACTTCTGCTCTTCTTGATTAAGTTGCTCTTGCAACTCCTCCCTCTTCCTTTTAAGAGCTTGAACTTCATGAAGCAACGACTGAAGCTTTTCAAAGTATCCATCTCTTTCCTCCTTCACCTGCATCAAGTTTTGCAGTGACTCCTCCAGCTCATTTTTCAAAGAAATGACATCATTCTGAGCAGTCACATCTATGCTTCTGGCTTCATCATGAGTTGGATCGACTAGCTTGGTCTGGTCCATTCCAATATTTACAACTTCAGGATTCACAGAATTGAGATTAGTATAATTCTCTATCAGCTTCTTCAGTAATCTTTCCAAGCATGCAGTACTACCATCAACAGAAACCAAATCTTTTGCTTCAGAATCTTGTTCCTGTAACACATCACCAACCAAGTCCAGCAATCTCTCTATGTCACCTTCCATCTTGAGAAGACGCTCCCCCTCCTCAATCCTCTTTACCATTTCTTCCTGCAAACCACTAACTTTAGTCTGAAGTTTTTCATTCTCAAGTTCAAGGTGAGCTGCCTTTGCTACAAGGTTATGATGATCAGAAGTCAAACTTTCCAATCTTTCAGAAAGATGCTCCCTTTCAAGAGTGACTGATTGAAGGCCTGCCTCAAGAACATATATTCTCTTTTCAGACTCTTCCAGATCAGCAGATAATGACCCACTATAATCTTCAAGGTTATCAATCTTCTTCTGTAAAGAATTTCTATCAAAATTAGCCTCGGAAAGTGCACCTCCTAGCCACTTAATCCTTTCTTCGGGTTCCATGGATCGTAGCTGTGAAGGCATATCAATTCTATCTAAAAGTTCCTCCCATCTTTGCACCAAGTGGTTCCTTTCCATTAAGGACTGCTCTAGCATTTCATTTTGTTCTGCCAACCCATAAAACTTGCTCTGAAGGTCCTCATATTTTCTTCTCAAGTCCTCTCCTAATATTGAGCTTGGTTGTGCGTCTTCTTTCCAATTATCCACAGTTACAAACCCCGCATCAGAGTGGGAACCTCCAACAGAACTTTTCTGATCCCAATCATTGGGAGGCAAAGCGTTACCAGTGGTGGACCTCGCTAACCAATCTACCTTTTCAATAATATCTCTAGAATGAAAATGCTCAGGCAGA
Organism: Corchorus olitorius; assembly: GCA_001974825.2. Lineage (NCBI taxonomy): Eukaryota > Viridiplantae > Streptophyta > Magnoliopsida > Malvales > Malvaceae > Corchorus > Corchorus olitorius. The sequence continues at coordinate 20,739 of AWUE01020574.1, read as the reverse complement.
TCTAGGTCTTCTAAAATCTCTTCAATTCTCTGCAGGACAGAGTCCTTGAGTAGAAACGATTCTCTTAATGCAGTAGCTGAGTTGCGAATATAAGAAAGTTCAGATTCCAGAGCTTCCACACGTTCACCTGCCTCTGAGTAGGCTTTAAGTTTTATTTCTAGTTCATGAAGCTGGGAATCTTTCACCTGTAATTCCTGAGAACATCTCTCTAGTTCAGCCGATGTCTCTACAAGTGACTGCTTAAGACCATCACGCTGCACCACCAAGCCTTTCCCCTTTCCCACAGCTATGCTAAGCTTCTCCCTAACAGAAGACACCCGGTGCTCTGATTGTTCAAGTTCACTAATTTTTTCCTGTAACTCAGAGCGCACACTTATAAGGGCTTCCTCCGCATGGCGCAAACTTTCTTTCAGAGTGAGGATTTCCACTTCATGCTGAAGTTGCAATGCATCTAACTGTTCCTGTACTTCTGTCAATTCTACAACCTTAGATCCAAACTGATGTATGTTGAAGACAAGATCAGCTTTCTTTTTCTCATGTTCAAGAAACTCCTTTTCTTTTTCAAGCTTCATTTTCTCTTCTGTCATAAGAGCGAGATTCTTGCTTATGTCAGAATGATCCACCTGTAAAGATGCAAACATGGCCTTGCAATCAGCTAATTCTGTCTGTAGCTTCTCATTCTCGTGAAGAGACAACAGTTTCGCATCCATAAATATCTTTTTCTCCTCAGTCAGTGAAGACACCCGCTGCTCTGATTGTTCAAGTTCACTAATTTTTTCCTGTAACTCACAGCGCACACTTATAAGGGCTTCCTCTGCATGGCGCAAACTTTCTTTCAGAGTGAGGATTTCTACTTCATGCTGAAGTTGCAATGCATCTAACTGTTCCTGTACTTCTGTCAATTCTACAACCTTAGATCCAAGATCAGCTTTCTTTTTCTCATGTTCAAGAGACTCCTTTTCTTCTTCAAGCTTCATTTTCTCTTCTGTCATAAGAGCAAGATTCTTGCTTATCTCAGAATGATCCACCTGTAAAGATGCAAACATGGCCTTGCAATCAGCTAATTCTGTCTGTAGCTTCTCATTCTCGTGAAGAGACAACAGTTTCTCATCCATAAATATCTTTTTCTCCTCAGTCAGTGAAGCAATTGTAACATTTAACTGCTCAATTTCCTCCCGCAAAGTGACCAGTAAATCCTTGCATCTCGTTAACTCCATTGACAGATTTTCATTCTCGTGGAGAGAAGATTCCTTTTCCTCCACAATTTTCTTTCTCTCTTCGGTCAACGAATGAAGAGTCCCATTCATGTTCTCATTATCCACCTGTAAAGCGGCCACCTGACTCTTGTAGTCTGCTAATTCAGACAAGAGGCCAGATAAATCCTCTTGTGACCTTACCAGGCTACTCTGCAACTCATTTGCTCTAGTTGAAAATTCCTCAGCCTGTGCCAATGCAGTATGAAATTGGTTTTGCAGCTCCTCCCTTCCACTAGCAAAAACCAGAAGTTCAGATCTGCATTGTGCTAGCTCTTCTTCAAGGTGTGCATTTCCATTCTGAATCTCATTGAGGGAAGAATGAAGCACAGATATTTCATCAATAAGCTGATGACAATGGCGATCTGATTCTATTTGCAGATCTGTCTGCTCAGAAAGCTGTAAGTAAAATACATCTTTCATAAAAGCTGTGAGATATAATTCCTCTCTTAATTTCTCAAATAGATCTGGATGGCAAGATGGAGCTAAACCATCTTTCCCAACATTTGCAACAGAAACTACTTCCTGCGAGTTTAGCAGAAGCTTATATTCATCTTCGTTAAGAGCTCTTATAACCTCTACTAGCTGAGAGAGTCTGACTGGAGAACCATCTCTTGGAATAGACAAAGTCAGATCTGATAAAAGTTCCCCATTCCTCTGAAGAGATGTTTCATGACTTTCATCCTGAGAGACAAAGGGGCCCTTTGGTAAATTTTGCTGATTTTCCTTTACAGTCTTGTCATCACCACAATCACCAGACATTGAGCACATTTCTTTATCATCTTCAACAGGTGAACAGGGTGCTACATCTTCTACCTGTTTATTTGTCATCTGAGTACTCTCAGCCAAGCTTCCATCTGTTTGGGAACTGTTGGCTTCCAAAATAGATAAAGATGCATCATCACATATGGCCTGCTCTGCCTCACGGGATGGCCCCTCCATGTTAGTTACTTCTAAAGTTGCCCCTTCAAGATGTTCAGCACGTTCATGCGCAGAAAAAGCAAGTCTACCATCAACTTCTAACTCTGTTTCATTGCCTCTGTCAAATTGATTTAACCCCAAACCATCAGCTTCCTGCATTGCCCCTACCCAGCAACAAATGAGAATTTAATCATACATCAAATCCACACATAAAAGAACCCAATTTGGGCCGGTACAAAAAACACTAACAGAGAGAATTGGAGGGGAAAAACATGTGAAGAGAGAATGAGAGCACAACCTACATCTGTTACTGGATCTCCCCTTGTTTGAGACAAGGACATATCAGGCACTGTCCCTTCTATCGTATCAACTAAAGTGGATGGATCTGGTGCATTATCATGCTTTGTGTCCCCTTCAAGAACGGGGATGTCTGCAGTTGAGGAAGGTATTTCAGTGCTTGGCTCACTATCAACAGCCCGGGTACTCTCCCCACCATTAGGGCCTGATGAGTCAACATCACCATCACCATGAGTAACGACCTCAATGGGTAATCCATCATTGCTGGCCAATATGATCTCGGCATTGCCTGTTTCAGATGCAATGGGCTCCACTGATGAAACACCTGCTGCAGCATCCAGGCCAGAAGGCAATGAACTCTCCATAGACTGTGACACTGACAAGTCAACAGCTGCAGTTTCCCCTTCAGGGACTTGTGATGAGACTGTTTGTTTTGCAGCAGAAGATGCTGCATCAGCATCAGATTCATGCTGCTCAGACTTGTTAGATCTTTTGGAAGACTTTCCTTGACTGCTACTTCCTTTACCATCCTTCTTCTGTCGATATTGTTGAAGCTGATAAAGATGACAGAAAATTAAACTCTAATCAATCCTATTATAACCTTATAATAAAGGAAGAAAGAAACGTTATTTCCTATAAGGGAAAAATCAAAAAGATTTTACTCAGGTCAAGTAACTAAAGGACACTAGAACAGCTAAATTTTAGTTCTCTACTTAAGGTTCAGAATAAACAAGACAAAGATTTGAATATTCTTTGGCTCTATTTTTCAGCAAAATAAGAAACAAGGGTTAAAAGTAGAAATCAACAGCAAGATGAAAGAAAAATTCAAGAACACCAATACATGTAGTGAACTACAGCATGCAATAGAGATTTCCAGTCCTCAAAGAAACAACATACGCAGAAACAGAGTATGTAAGCATAAAACAGGTAATCTGCCAAAATCAAAGATAAAAGGGAGAAACAAGCGAAACCTTTTTGCGTCCGGCTGCGAGAAGATCGGTACGGCTATTTTTCTTGTCCATCCGATCCGATCCGCTCCGTTTTTGCTCCCCACTCTGACTGACCCCCTTAGAAATTAAAGCCAAGTCTTAATCACCATTGCAGGATCTCCCTCTACACCATGCCGGCAACGCACAAACAAAAATCAAGAAATCAAAAGAAATTATTATCAACTAAACAAAAGACATAGGGTAACAATAGCTACTATGTAAGGCCATGGCAGTTGAGGACTATAACAAACATAAGTCTTCATTTAAGGGGGAAAATGCAAAACGAATAACTTAATTTGCTTTCCCTTATCTAACATTATTCAAAGAACCCTAAATTTAAAAAAACGAAGCCTGTTTTCATCTTTCGAATTCAAATACTAGTGCTGAATTGGCCAATTAAAATCAAACCATAACACATTCAATACAATATACACTACCACTGTGAAATCGAAATGAAAGAAAGCAAACAAAAAATCGCATATCGGATTCAAATCACAGAGCTTATGACTATTTACGATGAAGTCTTGAATCAAATAGTCCAATCAACAGTAAATAACACGAAATACAACACCTAAATCGAACCTCTTCACATATTGTCGAAAACAAAAAGTAGTCCGGTCAGCTACCAATAAAAGGCGATAAAATGAAACCAATGCAGTAAAACGAAAGAAAAACAAATGGCTATATTTATACTGTATTTATATTTTCATTTTCAAGTGCGTTTGCAAGAAAAAAATTACCAGGAAAGGAGAGTTCTGGCCCAGTTCAGACCTCCAATCCAGTTAAGATCGGTACCATTTCAGGATCTCCCTCTAAAACACGCCGACGACGCACAAACAAAAATCAACAAATCAGAAAAAATTATTATCATATAAACAAAACACATAGGGTATCAATAGCTGCTATGTAAGGGTTTATAACGAAGATAAATCTTTATTAATTTGCTTTCCCTTATCTAGCATTAGTCAAAGAACCCCCAAATCTTGAAAGACGGAGCACCCAATGGTTCGAGTGTTAATACAGACAGGAAAACAAATTGACGAAAAGAAAAATTGGCGAAAGATTTGCAATAGGAATACCTGGAATTGCCGCGATCTGGTCAATAGCGTGGCGCCGTGAGTGAATTGTGTTTGATTTAATGCCCAACTTGGTTTGTTTTTTGAAGAAAGGTTTGGCGAGCTAATTGTATTGTACGTTGGCCTATTTTACTTAGATCTAACGCAAAGTTCTCAATTATGTGCAGCTGAAATGTCTTAATTCCGCAAAAATTCAGTGCTGCTTGGTTTATTTTAATCCGCAACGGTTATGTTTTTGGATTTGGTTTGGTTTATCGTTGTTGTGAAGAAGAAACTTGGGCTAAACCGACATGGGTTTATTTTCTGTGGGGCATATGTGGGCTCATTATTTTGGGCTTTTGAGATAGTCACTTAGCATGATTTATTAACGGTCAATGTCTTTCTTTTCCAAAAATTGAAGATCCATGAGATTAAAGGGATAAATTTCTATGGGCTTGCAACTTTAGAAGCCCAATTCTTGTGTGATAAATAATGAGAAGTGAGGGACAACTATATAAGGTTGAATTGCAGGTTGAATTCCTTTTTCATTTTCTTAACCTTATACATAAATATCTATTTCTCGATTAGATCACTGAACTTAAATTTGTCCCAAACAAATCACTCAAGTTTAAAAGCATATTAAATGTGATCGCTCTAATGTATTTCATCCAATTAACTAGCATATAAATATATTGTTGATCGCCAAATGCCATATAAATTGTAACATCATTCACGTTTCACTTTGCACATCTTATTTTTCATTCTCTTCTTATTTTCTATCGGAGTTTAAAAAAAACAGCATGAAACGACATATAAAAAGAAAAAGAAAAGATGTGTGAAAACTTATAAAGAAAATATGAGAAAAATAAAAAAAAATGTAAAAGGTGAAGTGGAAGATGGAACATAAATGATATGACATATAATTAGTTTGCCACGTCATTTTTTTGTTAACTTTTTTGCTACATGTCATTTTTCTTTTTCTTTTTTTGATACTTAAGAATCTGAAACTCAGATGACTTCCTCATACAAGGCAAAGCTGTATGATCATGCTCCAACAACACTCTCACACTAGGAGGTGGATCCAACAATAAGGAAGATCCTAACTCAATCGACTGAGCCATATTGACTAAGAAATTTGCACACCTATTGCCGAACCCCACTGCCTTCTCTGAATATATGTCGAACCTTACGAACCCATCCTTCTTCAATCAAACGCCATAACATCTTTGACATTTTTTTATTAATGGAAATTGTTAAGGATTCACATGTGAGGGAAACATCCCACATCATAAATAAATGGGTTGTTTGAGTGGCATATATACACAAAGGACCCGAAGAACCATCAGTCTAAGCTTTTGGATTCGGATTGGTGTTCGACATGTATATGGGCTGCTCAGTGGGGCTGTCTGAAACAGACAAGGCCCGGTTCCTCTCCAACAAGTGGTATCAGAGCCTAGTTAGACTCGATCGGTGTGGCCCATGAGCACGGTAAAACTGGTTGGCAGTAGGCCAGGGGCGTGCGATTGTGGAGTGTTCGTAGCTTGCACCACTCCAGGGGTTAAGTCTTGGATGGCCGGTAACTAGCTTAAGACTTGACGGGTTGGGCCGCACGGGGAGAGATGTGGACTCCCAAGTGAATTGGGGAGATTGTTAGGGACTCACATGTGAGCGAAACATCCCACATCATAAATAAATGGGCGGGTTGGGCCGCACGGGGGAGAGATGTGGACTCACAAGTGAATTGGGGAGATTGTTAGGGATTCACATGTGAGCGAAACATCCCACATCATAAATAGATGGGTTGTTTGAGTGGCATATATACATGAAGGACCCGAGAAACCATCAGTCTAAACTTTTGGGTTCGGATTGGTGTTCGACATGTATATGGGCTGCTCAATGGGCCTTGCTGAAATAGACAGGACCCTGTTCCTCTTCCAACAGAAATAATGGAAAACATGATTTATTAACGGTCATGATTTATTAACGGTCAATGTCTTTCTATTCCAAAAATTGAAGATCCATGAGATGAAAGGGACAAATTTCTATGGGCTTGCAACTTTAGAAGCCCAATTATTGTGTGATAAATAATGAGAAGTGAGGGACAAATATATAAGGTTGAATTGCAAGTTGAATTCCTTTTTCATTTTTCTAACCTTATACATAAATATCTATTTCTCGATTAGATCACTGAACTTAAATTTATTCCAAACAAATCACTCAAGTTTAAAAGCATATTAAATGTGATCACTCTAATGTATTTCGTCCAATTAACTACCATATATAAATATATTGCTGACACGTCAAATACCATATAAATTGTAACATCATTCATGTTTCACTTTGCACATTTTATTTTTCATTCTCTTTTCATTTTCTATCGGAGTTTTAAAAAACAGCATGAAACGACATATAAAATGAAAAAGAAAAGATGTGTGAAAACTTATAAAGAAAATATGAGAAAAATAAAAAAATGCAAAAGGTGAAGTGGAAGATGGAACATAAATGATATGACATTGATATAATTAATTTGCCACGTCATTTTTTCGTTAACTTTTTTGCTACATGTCATTTTTCTTTTTTTCTTTTTTTTTTGATACTTAAGAATCTGAAACTCAGATGACTTCCTCATACAAGGCAAAGCCGTATGATCATGCTCCAACAACACTCTCACACCAGGAAGATCCTAACTCAATCGACTGAGCTATATTGACTAAGAAATCTGCACACCTATTGCCAATAGGGCTGCAAACGAGCCGAGCTCGAACGAGCTTGAACACGAACTCAGTTTTGTTCGCGAACATTTTGCTTTGTTCAAGCTTGGCTCGTGTTCGTTTATAAAGTTTGGTGTTCGTTCGAGCTCGGCTCGTTTAAAATTTAGAGTGTTCGAAGCTCGTTCAAGCTCGGCTCGTTTAAGAAAATGTTCGTGAACATCAAACGAACATGTTAACGAACAATAATTGAACATTTTTACAAAAACTGAAATTGTTCATAAACAAAAAATTGTTCATGAACAATGTAATCTCTATCAAATGAACAAAAACGAACAAAATATTATATAATTTTTTATATATATTATATATATATATAATAATTAAATTTTAATTTAAATATATTAGATAATAGAATATTATTTTTATAATTTTTATTAATAATATATATAATTATTAAAATATAAATAATTATATAATAAACGAACGTTCGGTTATTATATAAACAAACACTTAAATGAACAATAAACGAGCCTGTTCGTGAACACTTAAATGAACAATAAACGAGCCTATTCATGAACATAAACGAACCGAGCACATCTTGTTCAAGCTCGGCTCGTTTAATAAATGAACACTAAATTTTTGTTCAAACTCGTTTGTTAACTAAATAAACGAACATAAACGAGCTTTAATCGAGCCCGTTCACGAGCTGTTCATCGAACACGCTGTTCATTTGCAGCCCTAATTGCCAAACCCCATTGCCTTCTCTGAATATATGTTGAACCTTACAAACCCATCCTTCTCCAATCAAACGCCATAACATCTTTGACATTTTTTTATTAATGGAAATTGTTAAGGATTCACATGTGAGGGAAACATCCCACATCATAAATAGATGAGTTGTTTGAGTGGCATATATACTCGAAGGACCCGAAGAAACCGTCGGTCTAAGCTTTTGGATTCAGATTGGTGTTCGACATGTATATGGGTTGCTCAGTGGGCCTTGCTGAAACAGATAAGGCCTGGTTCCTCTCCCAGCAAGTTCTATCAGAGCCTAGTTAGACTCGATCGGTGTGGCCCATGAGCAGTGTTTGTAGCTTGCACCACTCCAGGGTTAAGGTTTCTTATCTGTAACCGTTTCACCATCGTTTGATCATTTTACCATCGTTTTGGCATCAAACGGAGCTTAAGTGTAAACTCCGTTTCAATCGTTGCTCTAATAATCTCATCTGTACAGTACATAATCTAATCTGTACAGTGTAATCTCATCTGTACAGTTACCAAACAGTGTCAATCACACCGCTACCGCACCGCTCTACTAAACGAAGCCTAAGTCTTGGATGCCCGGTAACTGGCTTAAGACCTGACGGGTTGGGCCGCACAGGGGAGAGATGTGGACTCACAAGTGAATCGGGGAGATTGTTAGGGATTCACATGTGAGCGAAACATCCATAAATAGATGGGTTGTTTGAGTGGTATATATACATGAAGGACCCGAGAAACCATCAGTCTAAGCTAGCTTTTGGGTTCGGATTGGTGTTCGACATGTATATGGGTTGCTCAATGGTCTTGCTGAAACAGATAAGGCCCGATTCCTCTTCCAACAGAAATAATGGAAAACATTACAGTGCCTGCATTTTGTATATTTATAAAAGTTGAGTGACCTATTTAGGGCAACTTAAAATTTAGTGACAAAATTGGAAAATAGAGTCATAATTCAGTGAAATTTACTTGATAGATTTGAAGAGAAAAAAACTTAAAATTTAGTGACAAAATTGGAAAATAGAGTCATAATTCAGTGACCATTAGTGAAATTTACTTGATAGATTTGAAGAGAAAAAATAGAGAAGGAAAATATGTAAATCAAGCATAAACATACCATTAAAGGAACTGCTTCAGTTCCAATAATCAAATATATAAGTTTAATTGAACATCTGAATCCTACCTAGAGAAGTAAAAAATATGATACACTTAGCATCACACATCATTTAAGAAGAGTTCCTAAGCTTTAAAAGAAGCAGATCAATTGGGTCCTCCAATACATTTGGGTAGGCATCTCAATATACTATGATAAGAAGGTTTATAAGTTGAGAAAAATTCCGGATCCTCTTCGAGGGACTCTGCATAACTTTCCAAAATTGAAACAATCTCATCGAAGTGTGGTCGTTTGTCAGGATTGCTTGACCAGCATCGGTTGATGAGATGACTGAATGCAAGAGGGCATGTTGAGGGTAGCGGCGGTCTTGCATTCTGCATAAAACTCAGAGAAGATAAATATTGAAAATGTATAGCAGCTCAAGATAAATATTCATCAAAATTTATGCAACTATACCTAAGCAGATACTTTATTCTATGAGATGCAGGATGTAAGCTCAAGACAAGATTCCATGCACAATAATGAAAGCATTCTTAACCCACACCCTATCATTAAGAGCAAGACATTATACTTCGAAACTAGAAAAGGCATTTTTCTGATCTGTCACCTGTAACATGTAACAAATGCATCATAGAATTGTGGATTGCAGAACAACCTTCCATATTATTTATGGTGCATAATTCATGCATCCTTATTGGGCTTCCACGTTTTAGTGACATTACTTTTCATTAGTTGAAAGCTTTTACCATCAAAGGAAACTACAAATTAATCACAACTAACAAGAAAACAACTATGCTTAAACAATATAAGTCACTTATAAAGGAAATGAGCTGATATATTATCTGAAATTTGTGTACAATTATTATTCTCCCAATTCCATGAAAATCAAGAAACATAAAAAAGCGAAAAAAAGAGCAATGTACACAGTTGAGAAATTATGATAGGTTGCTAATAAGTGATCACTGAGCTATGCCTATCTCCATTTTATTTGGTTAATGTCATGCACTCTGCACTAACAATATATTTGGAAAAGACATACAAATACCTTTATACCACAGATTAATAATAGAAACTTGCAAAATCGACACACAATATCCATGCATAAAATACAGTTAATACACCAATTACTAAAGACTGGCAAAAAGAATATAAACCAATACATGCACCCAGTAAGTGAATTCTTAAACATGAGCACATTTACTCTATCCTATATTCAGCACCTCAGCAAGTTGCATTGCCATACTGTGGGAGAATCACTAGACTCCCTATTTTTCATGAGTCCATCTCTATTCTCACATGTTAATATAAGAAAACCAACAAGCATTCTGCCCATCCTTAACAACCAAAAAAATGCATAAAGACCCTCCTTTCACGTTGCACTGCAAATTTAACAATGAAATACTCATTTACGGCCTGCTGTCTCAGCAGTTGAAAGTGCCACAATTAATTTCAGGTAATTGGTGGTTAGGAAGTTATGGTAAAAGGGTAGAAGCTAACATACATAAATCAGTGGTTGGAACAATTTTTTTTTTTTTTGACATTTTGATGAATGAATGAGATTGTGCTCCACTTACAGTTCCATACTAAAGAGGAGTATCTCACCTATAAGGGTAACAAAAGATTTGCCACTTGTACTCATTTCAATGCCAGCAAATTGGTTTTAATGGCGTCACTGCCTTCTGTATTCTTTCCTAATGATTGGTGCTACCATCACCTAATTATACATCTCTAGGTTCATAAAAAAGTCATTCATAATATGGGGAAATATGAACACCTGTGGTTTGGAATAAGTCAGTATAAAGCAGATCAAAAGGAAACTATCTTACAATCTATTTCCAAGTTGTTAATTTAGAGTCATATCATCTATCTATTAACATGATTTCTTTGTAATCTTTCTCAACTTATCCTGCCTGTATTGTGCCATGCCCTGATCATAATAACAGTCATTATTCCGCAACCCCTTTTTTTAATTTTTCTTCCTAACTTTCCAACAATAAATTCCACAATTTAGGTTCTTATGTGGTCTTATCCTAAAATTTTTCATTTGGTTCAACATCAGGTCTCACACTACAACTGCCCCTTATATTCCACTACCCCTTTTTTTTGCTTGAAAGTGAGAAAATACCTACAAGTCTTTATTCCTTAACCACATCATCAATGGAAAAGAAATCGGTGAGTCCATTAACAAGCCAGAACGAGGAAGCAGACAACTTCTGGGCATTAACTTTTGTCAAGGTATCATCTAAGCTTGAGAAGGTAAAGGATTTTAAAGGAGGAAACTTCATCAAATTAAACTCTCCTTAAGATACTTCAGCATAATAGTAGCATATTAAATTTCCATTAAAGAAGAAGATGGGGTAGAATCTGGTATTTGTAACACTAATTATCTACTGAGAAAGCTCCCCAAATGCCTTCTTCATATATGAGTTAGACAACTCCTCAATATAAATTATTGGGTTATCACCATCCAGCTTCTATTTCCTATATAATCGACAAATCAAAATCAATTGATGACCTTTTTAAAGAATGATAAGAAGAAGAAAAGAGCAAGGGAGAAAAAAGGATAAAAAAACAAGAACCCGCTAGCCTGGGGTTAAGCTTAAGAATCTTAATAACATGGAAGTTTCATACCAAGAATGAGTCAGGTACTTTACCTTTTGGCAGACAGCAAATGCAGCCTGTTCTGGAGTCATGTTGTCAAATGGTGTCAGAGCTGTTAAAAGCTCCCAGAGAACTATGCCAAAACTGTAAACATCAACTTTCTTTGTATGATGTTTCTCCTTAATCATTTCAGGTGCCATCCAACGGTATGTACCGGTAAATCCCTTTGCACTACCACACTGAGATTCTAAACAGGAGATACCAAAATCTGCCACCTTCACACACATATCTTCTCCAAGGAGTAGATTTTCTGATTTGAGATCCCTGTGGAGTATTCCCTCTGAATGAAGGTACTGCATCCCACGTGCAATGTCAAGAGCTAATTTGAGAACTAAGTTTAGTGGGACTGAATATGGCTCCTGCTGATGCAGATATTTTCTTAATGAACCACCGGCAAGATACTCAGTGATTATACAGAACACAGGCGGTTTCTTACAGGCTGCAACAAACTGATTGGAGAATAAAGTAACACCAATTAGTGAATTGAAAGAAACTGGAAGCCACAAGCATAAAAGACTAAGACCAGCAGTTGCTTTTCATGCACAAAAGGCTCAGGTTATTATACTGTGATTTATTCAGATGATTACTGGCAATGCTGATAGCAAGAGGTATGAACTCTGTAGGTTTAAGTAATATTAAATTTCTCTCTATTCTTTCCCAATTGTAATTATATTTCATGATTACCAAAAAAAAGAAAAGAGGAGCGCAAGGGCAAGGAAATCAGTTGCCTGTCATGTATATAAATGTACAAGGAATGTAGCTTATTTTAGATTCCATAATTTGGATATTTCACAAAAATGTTAAAGATACAAAAATTTCGCATCTAAAATATCCTCGATAGAGCATCTATAAGCCAGACAACAATAAGTGACACACTTAAGTAATAACACTAGTGGCTGGGACAGGAATCTGCAGTTGAATTTACCAATCTCTAAAACCCTGGATGCAAGGGGAACAAAATTAACAAATACTAGTAGATAACAACTCACGCTTGCACCACAAGAGAAAAGTTAAACTATGTAAGTGTTCAATCACATTTGTGGTCCATCCACAGCCTCCCCTCTCATCCACAACCAACAAAAGGGGGGAAAATAGGAAGAAGTCCAACCTCAATAATCCAGAGGCAGGCTGACCTTTAAAGAAGATTCGAAGAGAGACTAACAACTTAGGAACCGGTTTGCCCACATCTAAACAATCAATATTAAGATGATAAAGTGACACCTCTAGGCATCAGGCTCTGATTATTCTTTCCCATATGGTATCCTCTCACTACTGAGAATTAATTATCCTATCATATGGCCACATCTGGTTCTGATGCCACACTTTGCAAGTCAGACAACGTGTTATCAAGGCAGTGGGCAAGTTGAAGGAATCCACATTGCTAGGGTAAGTAAATTCAATGCAGCAGGCAGGAGAGTTATAACACCTCCTAATCAGGAGAAGTAAAGGGTAAGAGTAATAAATAGTGCACATGGCTATTATGTCATGGATAGGTATGATAAACAAGAATCAATAAATGCTAACTGAAGTAGTTCAACAGCATCCAAGATCATCCCTCCCCCCCACCACCAATCCCAAACCAGAAGAAGAAGAAGAAGAAAAAGAAACCAAACAAAAAGGTGACCAAATGGTAAGGGAGAAAAGAAAACGGTCACAAAGTTGAACCAAGGCCACTTCATATGATATCCCAGTATTGGTGTTGACTTATTTCAAAAGGGCAGGCTAAACTAAAGACCTTTTAGGTTGGAATCTTTTAAAGGGAAACTAAGCACATTCTTCCTTTTCAAGGAAAAGTAATGTGATTCCCCCAATTATATTTTATATAACCTCATTCTTATTCCTGCAAAGTTGCTTTCCTACGAGAGATGTCTTGATCCATTAATTTTTAGCTATCCTTTTCACTAAAAACTCTTACCTGATAAAAGTAAAGAATGTGATCACCATAAAATCACAAAATCAAAAGACGTTAGCGCTATATTTCTCCATGTCATCAAAATCACAATCTCCTCCCTCCTTCCCTTTTTCCCACAAACACACCCAAAATAAATTATTTCAGACATAAACATAATGCAGGGCAGAAGAATATCAAAGAAACAGAGAACTTACAGTAATGATATTGGGATGGCTCAAATGAAAAAGTAAAGCCACTTCAGAAATGAACTGCTTTTCAAGAAAGTTGGCCAAATTTGCATCCTCCTCAGGCTGGCTTATAAGTTTAATTGCAACATCTCTTTGCTTATAAATCCCTCTGTAAATCCTGCTATGTCTCCCTGAAGCAAACTTGTTGCCAATAAACAACTGTGACATATCAGCACTCCATTCTTCTTCTCCTTCTCCCTTTATCTCAGCGCCAGAGGAAACCAAATACTTGGACCAAGAAACTGCTCTTTTGTATTCTCCAAGTGAAAGCCTCCTTTCTGACCTAACATTGTTGGAGATTTGCTTAAACCAGTATAAATTCTTCATGGGTTAGCACCAAAACTCAAACAAAATCATCAAATCAACCAATGCAGAACCTTAAAAGAAGCAAAACCCAAATTTTGAAGGGGAAAAAGGTTTGATTGAAATGGGAACCAAACGTTTGGAAGTTATCAAGTTGGAAATCTAATGAAGATTTCTCATATAGCTACATTTCGAAGATACTCAAAATTTATGTGTTGTAAAACAATAGTCTATGCTAGTATCTATATATGGTATTCAAGCTACAGGTTTTATAATTTGAATTGAATCCTTGTAATTTGAAATAGAAAAACTGAACAAAATCCAGAAAAGGAAAACAAAATTTCGTTTCTGCAACTAAAAAATGAAGCTTTTTTTTTCCCTCTTTTTGTTCCCCTGGAGATAAATAATAAAGCAACCCCTTTTTTCTGTTCTTACAAAATCTGAAAGCTTTAGTTCTAAAATCAAACGAAAAGGACAAGGAAGGACGGCAGAATCCACCAGCTGGAATTCCCTTCCTTATAAAAGAAAAATAAATCAATAATAGAAATGGGTTCCTAGATATATAGCTGAGGTTAAAAGCTAATGTAAAAATGGTGACTATATATAAAAGAGAAAGAAAACTAAAGAAACCCTGAAAAAGTAAAATGGGAAGAAAGCATTCTCAGGGCTTCATTAAAGCATCAAAAAGCAAAGAGAAGAAGAGTCGGTTGGGTTGTTGTTGTTTGTTGTTTAATGTTTATGGTTTGCAGTGAAAGCATATGCAGAGAGCTCAGCTGGCGGTTTTCTTTTCTCTTTCCCAAAGCAACCCTCCAAAAAAAAAACTGGGAAAAGAAGAAAATTACCTACTCTAGCTAGTGGTAATAATAATAATAAGTAAAAAAAAAAAGGAAGAAAAAAAATTTCTATGTCTCTGTCTCTCTCTGTCTAAATTGTGTCTTAAATTACTAATAATTATATAAAAGAAAATGTAAGAAGAAGAGATATAATATAAGGCTATGGGTGCTGCTGCTGAGTGTTTACTGGTTGATGAGTCGTTGAAACATTGATAACGTGCGAAGATCCACTTCGGAGGAGACAATCTGGGTCTTCTTGATTATGACTTCTGCCCCATTTTCTTTTCTCTTTTGCCCCTCTTTCTTTCACCTTTTTACCATTCCATTTCCTTCTGCTTTTTGGCTTTGCCGTGACCCCTTTTCCTTCATTTTTCAATTTACTACCCATACTGCCCCTTTCAATCATTCATCCAATTTTTACAAAATTTATTTATTTACATGTTTTTCTCAAAGAACAAAATTTGCATGTTTTAGAATATTGGAAATGATGTATTAAATGAAAGGAGCTCAATTCTTCATAAATAATAATGCTGTCGTTGGACTCACTCTTGTAAATAAAAAAAAAATCTGTTTAAAAAGTTTATCATTATTTAAGATCTGATTCTAGCTTAGTGGAAGTTAAATATAACTACATCACACAATTGTTAATTCAATAGTTACACTATATTACCTGCTAGGTAAAATGGTAATTGATATTCGAAAACATATACCAAGAATCAAATTCATCACTACATGTAGTGCATATTTTCTTCTATTTTATGGTAGGAGTTCAAATTAAAAGAAAGGAAAAGTCAAGAATTCTAACATCCTCGTTCTAAAGAAAATGACAAAAATAAGACATATTTAAAGGATTGACCATATTTATTATTCAAGTAATTAGTCTATAAACTTTTTTTTTCCTAATTAGGGGTGTAATCAACTAGATTTGACCCAAAGGGTACTCGAGTTTGAAATTCGAATTGAATTCAGTTAATTTTGTTTTTAAAGTTTAAACTTGACTCGAGATGAGTATTGAGTTGCTTAAACTTGTTCAATTAACTCATTAAATAATAAAAAACTTATGAATCAAACTTAATATTTTAGTTTAAATTTGAACTCGAGCTATAATTAAATCAATTTTCATAAATAAAAATATGGTATGACTATTTGAGTAGTTGGACAAGTACTATAAAACTCATATACTCGACTTAATTTAAGTTACTCAAACTCAAACTTGGTTCGACAGTAATTATTAATTAAGTTTGAATTTTTCTCTAATCAAATTCGAGTAACTTGTTAGTAAGTAATGTGTATCATTTACACCCAACAAGTATATAAATTAGTAAATGCAATGCATGGAGGAATGGAATTATTAGAAATTCCTCCTCCGAAAGTAAAAGAAGGGTGATTTGGTAAAGTTGCCTTCAAACAAGGAAACAAAAAAAGAGGGATAATTTCATTTGGGGACACCAAAAAAAGGGGGCAAAAGCCATAGTGGGGGCTACGACGTTACAACAGAAAACAGAGAAAAAAAGAATTGAAGACAAGACAATGAACAACGAACAATGAAAAGGCAAACCAAAACAAAATATAAACAAAGTAAAAAACGAAAAAAGAAGGAAAATTTTCTGCTCATTGTTTGTTTCTTTTTATATTAGCAATATATAGAGTATTAAATTATTGGGAAGAGAGCAATGGAGAGTGGGGCCCACGCTCACAGGGTGGTAAGCCGTGGGTGTGTCGGACATTTGCCGTATTGGTATGGTCCTCTTCCGTATACGGTCTTCTCTTTCTTCAGTTGATGTTATTCTTAATTTTTTTTAAAAATTTTATTTTCAGTTTCTCTTAATTTTTGTGCCTTTTAGTAGTAGTATTTTCTTAGTTTTAGTTGTATTTTAGTGGTGTTGTTGTTAAAAGGCCCACCCGCTGTTGGAAAACGCGTGGCACACGCTCCTCCAGGAGACTCGACTCGGGGCCTGGGGCCTGGGGCTTAGATTTAGATAGCTGGGTTTGGGTTGGCAAACCCGCTGCGTTGCTTAGGGCTCAGCCGGCAATCTTGGGACAATCTTCCTACTTCTTCTGCCTCTTTGCTTTCCTTGCCTTGCTGGATCTACCCTCTTCATAAATCATAATCATGTTTCCCCTTTTCTTTGCTCCATTTCATTCAACATTCACATTATTTCATCATGAATGAACTACTTTCTAATTTTTGGAAAGGAAAATAATAGTACGTATATAATAGTAGGGAGCTTATTCCATCATCCAAAGGTTAGGCAAGCAATCACCTTTTTTTTTTGGTACATAGACTTGACGATTAGGATAAGTTATCTAATCTTCAAGACCAGTACAAGTCTATACATATATAACTCCTATGAGGATTTACAAACATTTTTTTTATAAAATTATTTGAATTTATCACTCGTCTATCAATAGAAGTAAATAGTGGTTCCAATCTGGGCTCTCACCATAAACTCAAACTCTTACCAGTTTGCCAATATTAACAACACCGTAGCATTTTGAGAATTTCTCAACTCACCTTTTAGCGAAGTGTGTCGAAATATAAATCTTTTACTATAAAGGATAGGAATGATCTCGAACACCATATATCTTCTACCACAGATTTCAAATCCGTGTACCACTTTGGACTCCAAACTTATATTTGACATATAAAGGTGAAAAGTGAATTAGTACAACTTTATTAAATTAAATTTAAATTAAAAGTGTTGATGATTAATTAGGGATGATTGGTGAAAAAAAGTACAAAATATAGTGTACGGTGTACCACAATCACATGCATGGTTTTTAACATAGGGTCAACGTCCCTTAATTTTGGAGGGATATGTGAATAGGGATCTAGTAATTATCAATAATCAAACTCACATATATATCTATAATAATATTATAATCTAAATAAATTAAACCTACTATAAAGAACAGTGAAATTCACCAATCTAATATTAATATATATATATATATATATATATGCTTAGTACCTAAAATAAACTAATAAAGCCAAACATATCCTCACATTGCACATGCATTCTGCTTTCACACATGCCCTCCAATATTGCATCTTTCTCTCTATTTGATTTTTGCTTTCTTTTTCTTTTTCACAAAAACTTTCCACCAATTTTATGATGATGGAACAAAAAAAAATCAAAAATTAAAGAAAGATGGAATTTTAAATATATATTTATATATGTGTGTGTGTAACATCTTAATTAATTTTGATTGATTAAGAAAAGTGATTAGATAATTTAATACTTTTAATTAATCAACTGATTGGTAAAGGTTTAATCAAGAGCCAAGTCCACTAGTATAAAACAATGATATTTTTGGTGTTATGGGTGACAAGTCATTATCAGAAACAAATTCATAATTTCTTCCAATTAATCACAAGAGATAATAATGATCTCTTATGTATTGAAAAAAGTAGTTTATGATTTAAATAGACAGCCTTTATACAATCTTATTGATTCTAATTATCTCCATAATTTTAGAAACATGCACATGCAAATGGCGACGTTTCTGAACTGGCCAAAAACGATATGTCTTGACCTAATTAGCCAAAGATGGTGGAGATCAACTCTATAAAGATGATGATCAATAATTTATTTTTTTAACCTATAGTACACATTATCCCCTAATCCGTACTTAATAACGGTAGTTGGTAGGTACCTAGAACATAATTTAAAATAATATTTATAAATTAATTCTGACAGCATCCTTTAGGTGTAAGGTTGACACCCATAATTAAATTAATGGTTTATATATCCATCAAATATGATCATGGTAAACCTAATTGTTAGGTATATATATTAAGCAGAAATTAAAAGTATTTAATATATGCTCTTTATATCTATGGATGTCTTTTTTTTTTCTTGGTATATAAATCATATATAGTCATCCGTATTCATTTTAAAGGTATGATATTGATCGAGACAGGTCGATTTATCACTATAATTAAGGGTAAAACTATATATTCCCAAAATGATGGTTCTCGATCCCTAAAAAAAGTTCAAAATTTGAGACATGGTTTAAGAAGAACAAATGTCAAACCGTACTTAAATCAAAATATATATAAATTCTTTGTTCTGTTAAATATAGGTGGATCTCTTATTTTGCTGGTAATCAAATATAGATTTACATTTGTAATGTTGAAAACAAAAGACTTGAGATGTGCATATATATGATAGCAAAGACAGGGAATAATGGTACTGTATACTTAATTATTAACAAGATATATATAGTTTGAAGAAATCATGGAATTCTGATTATGATATCTAAATTGGAATCTTACACTAATTTGAATGGTTGGCAATCTTGGCACGATATCTCATGTATGGAACACCAATCTTTGGAAGGGAAAAGATAATCAAGTTGAAGTTCATTTTTTTCAACACATTTGTTTTTCTACATTTCTTGGCTCATAGGCTTTTGAAAGAGTTTTGTTACAGATCAGACAAATTAACCCGAAATTTGGTCCTTCATAACGTGTTGTTACACGATTGATCCAGTAAACTGGTCTCACCACTATTTAAGTGGGGTTTTATTACAAAACATGGGATGAAATGACCCCACATGATACATCGTTTTGGGACAAAATTCTGTGTAATTTAGAGGAACAACAAGTTTGGATGGGTCATATACCATCTACAATTTTGTAACCCGGATGTTGATTAATATAATTTGCCTTATTTAAAAAAATCAAATTAAGCAAGTAGGCCACTTTCATTTTAATTTTGAGTTATTACTAATTACTTTATTATAGTACTAGTATATATATATAATAATAATAATAATAATAATAATAATAATAATAATAATAATAATAATAATTTTTTTTTTTTTAGAGGTAAGTGAATTTATTGAATATATAGCAAAGGCTATAAGAGCAAAATAGCAACAACGTACCTCCTGAGAAGAAGAACAAAATTATGAGGCTAATTGCTCAATTAAGAGCAAAATGTTTCAGTTTAGGTTTAATTCAGGGTAAAATCTTTTAATTTGGTTAATTGGGGTTAAAACGTTTCAAATTTGAGTCAATTTGGGACAAGCCGTCCAATTGAACGGAAGGCGTGTTGCACATGTGATTTTGGCGCGTGAAGATATAGGTGGCTGACATGTGTCCTTTTTATTTCGAATTTTAAATTTTTAAGTTAATTATATTTATTTAAAACAAAAATAAAAGGGAATTTTCCCCCAAAATGAAAACGTTGTATTTTGGTCAGACTATAAAAGGGTTTGGGATTCTCCCTCCCTCCTTCTCTCTCTCTCTCTCTCTCTCTCTCTCTCTCTCTCTCTCTCTCTCTCTCTTTCAATTATTTCAAAGTTTACATAGTTTTTTTTGTGCTAAAGGATACCGAGGTACGACTCTATAGAACAGATGTCGTTCAAGTAAGTTTACATAGCTTTAACGAATAAAGTATTGAACAAGAACAAGACATGTTAAAGTTAAGACAACTTTGTTACTCTATTATGTCATAAAACATCAGAAGTTTCACACTTTTTGTTAGACCTTTCTTCATGTTATTGTGCTTGTATGAGTTATGACTTTCAAATACAAGATTTGTAGCTTTACAGTATAAATAATGGTTGTCAAATTCTCAGACCCTATCTCCTAGATGAACAAAAATGACCAAAAAACCAAAAATTTTTATTCCCATTCCAAGGTTTTGTTGGCAATCATGGGAGTCCAATCTTGTGACCTGGTACACTGTCGAAG
>AWUE01020573.1:0-28214 GCA_001974825.2 Corchorus olitorius | reverse complement strand
TGTCTCCTCCTCCTCTCTCTCTCTCTCTCTCTCTCTCTCTCTCTCTCTCTCTCTCTCTCTCTCTCGATTTTTCTTCAGTCTGTTCGTTCATCTTCTTTGTTCATATAGTTGAATAGCCTTGGAAATTTTCGATTTGAAGCCATGAATCAGCGCTTGCTTGACAATGCAATATTTAGGTAAGTTTCTAGTTAATTGTTGTTATTGAATTTTGCTTCTGTTTTGGATTTGTGATGTGTTTGTTTTCTTTATTCGGTATAATGATGACTTAATGAGCAAAAAGGCCCCTGAATTTACACCGAATGGTCAAATAAGCCCCTGAACTTTTATTTTGACCAAATAAGCACCCCTGAACTCTTAAAAAAGGCCAAATAAGCCTCGTTGCTAAGCTTAAATACTCAAATAAGGATTAAACCTTTCAAGATTTTCTCAAATAAGGATCAAAATACACAATTCCAACAAATTAGAAAACATACTTAATATTTTTTTACAAATTGAATACAATATAAGTTAATACTAGTATGTGAGATATATATAAATTGAAAAGCACATGATAAGTTATATCATATTACGCTTAATGAATTTATTATAATTAATAGGTTCTGATTTTTGATTAACATGATATCATTTTTCTATAAAAATTTAACGTGTATGCATGAGAAACATTGGTTTTCATTTAAGGATTCTCTAATTTGTAAAAATTTGCTAAGTATATGTTCTAATTTGTTAGAATTGTGTATTTTGATCCTTATTTGAGAAAATCTTGAAACTTTTAGTCCTTATTTGAGCAATTAGCCTTAGCAACAGAGCATATTTGGCCTTTTTAAGAGTTTAGGGGCTTATTTGGCTAAAATAAAAATTTAGGGGCTTATTTGGCCATTCAGTGTAAGTTTAGGGGCATTTTTGCTCATTAAATGTATTATGACAGTTAAAATCGATATAGGATAATGGGTTTTTTTTGCAAACAATGGTGTATTATGTGATTTTGTTTGCGTTTGTGTTGGGTTCTGCAAAATTTAGGGTTTGTTCTTGTATTAATTTGGGACTTAGGGTTTTTGATCAGTTCAGATGAAGGAGACAAGCAATAAAGGGTAAAACGATTTCATGTTTTACAAATAAGGGCAAAATGTTTTCGGGCTTTTCAAAAAAAGGGCAAAACGTTTTGACTATTAATGTTGTTTGTTGCAAAGTTTAAATTGGAATGTGTTTGATGGAATGTATAATGTATTGTTGTGCTTGCAATTATAATTTCTATTTTATTCTCAGAATATGCAAGTAATGATTTATGCATTTATATGATGGATTTTTTCTTTTTAATTACAAAATGACAGTTTTTGGGAGTACCTTTTCAAACTCAAATGCAGAAGAACTATAACCTTTTTTTACCTTGGATGGAGGTAGAGATAGAGAAGCCGTGGAGAAAACCTTCAATCTCCCAAATCCTCCATTGTTAGCAAAAAGTCTAAGATTCAAAGGAATTTTTTCACCCATAGTTATTTTCTGAATTTACAATTGTTTTAAAGCCATTTTTATTAGATTTTTCTTTTTCTTTAATGTATTTAATTTAACAAATTTAATTCAAGATTTTAATGAATAAATATTATTTAAATATTTAACGGTGTCACGTCAGCATCTGTTAGCACTAACGGTGCATTTCTCCCACTTCCGAAAAGGTCTTGCCCTTATTTGACAGCTTGCCCCAAATTAACTCGATTTTGGAACGTTTTGCCCCTAATCGACCAAATCAAAAGGTTTTACCACAAATTAGGCATAAACAGAAATATTTTGCTCTTAATTGAGCAATTAGCCAAATTATAACCCTAAAGTTGGAGACGACTTGATGAATGAGAGGTCGAAATTCAAAAAAGTTACACACGAAGATATATAATATATAGATTCAAATTCCGCCTTCCTCCTCCCCTCATATTGTAAAAAAGGGGGAAAAAGCTCAAACCTAATAAAGTTATTCGGAACATATTTTGGTTTTAACATTAATCGAATAATCTATACTTATATGGGATTAATTGTTGGATTATTATGAAGATGAAGATGAATATACGATGTAAGAATAGGGTTGATGACAGAGAAGTATTTGTCATTTAGCCGAGATTTGTGAATTTGATGAACATGGGTGATGGAGTACACCACGTGAACCTCTCAAGTCTTTAATTTTTCGCGTGGATTTTTGCGCTAATTAGAAGGCAATGGAAAAAGAATGGATTATGAGTCTTTTTCAAGTGAATATATGACTTGCAATCTACCAGCTTGATTGTTACCTGTACACGTGGCACATCAGGTGTCTCTCTCACTTACAAAATTACAACCATCAATTCTTTTTCTTATGATGATCCATGATTGATGATGAAATGTTGATGATGTTAACAGTCCTCATTATTATCTGGCAAAAAAAAAGTCCTTACTATTAATTATATAATACTATTACATGTAAAATATTAAGGGATTTTTTTTTAACAAAGAAAAATAAAGATTATTTCAAATTAAAAATCTGGGGAAAGCAACACCCCGACTATCTGTCTGATACGCATCCATAACTGATGTAGGAGGAGCATGGTAAATTTCAAAGTCAGCATCCAGGTCGCAACCAATCTTTGAGAGTTTATCAGCACAAAAATTCCCCTCACGTAGAGTATGTTGGCAACGACATTGCCACTCCCAACTCAACATCTCCTTGATGTCCATCAACAATGCTCCCAACGGATGAAAGTGAATGTTATCCGAAAGGAGTAGATCAAGTACAACTGTTGAGTGCATATTTTCCTATCCTTTTCATGTCTTGTGAAGGTGTTTTTATGACCATTTGAAGTGATTTGGTACTTAGTTTGCTCATTTATATGTTTTAGGTACTTAAAAGTAGAATTGGAGACAAATGAAGCATATTGGAGCAAAGAAGTAGATGTCCTGCATCAACCTGGAGCGGGTCGAAATCAACCTCTGCAAAGGGGTCGAGATTCACCAAGATACAAGCTGAAATTTTCCTGTTTCAACCTGGAGCGGGTCGAACTCGACCTTCTCAGGGTCGAAACAGGCTTCAGAAATCAAAGGGGTGAACTAAGGAGATGTCACGTGGGCTTACTTTCTTATTGGGCTCACAATTTCACCACTTATCATGTTTGGGCTTGGAAATAATTCATGACCCAATTTATTTATTTTATTTTAGTTGTTCTTTTAAGAATTTAATGGCAAAATCGTAAATTGTCAAAGACTTAAAATATATTAGGTTTATATATATAGTTAGCCGCAAGCCTTAAATCAGGGAATTGGGGGGATTCAACTTTTGAATTCCAAAAATTAGAATTTTGCTTTGCTTTGGAATACGTAAATTCAAGAATGAAGATTTTCTTCATTCTTGATTATTTTGTAAACTTTATTTTCTAGTTAATTCAATTTTGAGATTTTCAATCTCTTGGGTATTTGATTTGTGAGGCTCTGCGCTTATTCATCTATCTTGTAAGTTCTTTCTAGTTCTTAAAGCAACGGGTTACTTGAATCTAGTAGACGATTGGAACTAGGTTAGTACACCTGTTAGGATTTAGTTTAGGGCGTAAGTCAGGACTAATGAAGACTAAGGAAAGATAGGGATTAATGGTCGATGACGTTAATCTACGCCATCTATTTATAAGTTAGATATTAATTAATGCCAATGATCAAATCCTTTTATCCCAAGAGTGCGATTGTCTTGAAATTGGAATATTTGTTTAATTGTTTCTTTAATCTCACTAGTATTTTATTTTGTTATTTATTTAGTTTAGTTAATTTCTCCATAAAACCCACCATTTAGTTTAATTCACAACTTTAGGTTTTGTGGGATCGACTTGTTCTTACCCTGTCTATAGATTTTGTATGATTTTATTTTTGGTGGATTACGACTCCCATCAAATTTTGGCGCCGTTGCCGGGAAACTCATTTGTTTTGTTACTTTCCTTTAGTTTTGTTTTATTTCGTATTTTGTTTTTGTTTTTAGTTTTTGTGTTTTTCTTTACTTTGCAGGTTTAGGCATTAGGCGTTGCTTTACAAGTCACCACTTCATTCAAGTCTTGAAGAATTATTGGCTAAATTTGGTTTCTTCGTTCCTTTAACTTAAATTCTATTTTTTTATGGAGCAATTTAGCACTTATGATGGATTTTCTTACTATGAACCTCATTACAACCATTGTTCTTTCAATTCAGGTTATGAAGATTATCCACCATATGAGCAGCATGGAGATCAACACTTTCATAGTTCCTATTATGAGCCATATGCAAGTTATCACCAATTTGAGGACCAACAAATTCAATTCTCACAACAAGTTCAAGCTCCAAATTCAACTTTAGTGGCTTTAATGGAAAAACTTGTTGATGGACAATTGTTACTTGCTAAAGGGCAATCGTTAATTAAACAAAATTTATCGATACATGAACAAGAAATAGAAGATCTAGGAAATCAAGTGGGACAACTTGTTGATTCCTTAGGAAGGGTTGAAGCTTACCTCAATACCCTTGAGGAAGAAGAAAATGAAGCATGGGAAGTGAACCAAGGTGAGGAAGAAGCTGAAAAAGAAGAGAAAACGAACTCTGTTTCAACCTTCGTAGAGGTCGAAACAACAACTTTTCCAGATGAACTTGATGAGATAACTTATTCACTTAATCAACCTCAACTCCTTCCCAAGCCAAATTTAAATGGAAATTCCGCATCCGAAGTCAATATGGTTGATAACTCTTCTCCAATTGAGATTTTGAGATGTGAGAATCAAGATTTCCTAGGGATTGAGAAGTTTTTGAAGTTTGGATGCTTCAATGGTGATGATTCATGTGACGAATGGGTGACAATGGAGCCATTCTTTAAGAATGATGATGCCTGCAATTTTAATAATGTTGCTGAGATGTTGAGAATGCAAGAGGAGTCTAAAGCAAATTTATTTTATTCGAAGAAGCTCTTGCACAAACCCACCACGACAACAACAAGGGCATTGGCTTTACTAGCCATTCATGGAGTTCCTTTAAGCAAAATAGGTGACTTCCTTCCATATCTCTATACTTTTCTTTTATTCTTATATGTTCATATCTTTCGATTTTGTTCATATTTGATTTTTGCTTTGAGGTGGAAAGATCCTCCTTGATAAATTGAGAATGGAAAGGTCTAGTCAAAGACATTAAAGAAAGGCGCTTGTTGGGAGGCAACCCAATGATTTATTTTTGTTTTTGTTTTGAATTTTATGTTAATTAGTTCTTAATTAATTTCTGCATATTTCATGACCTTATATAAGACATCCTATGATATTATGTGCTTATTGCTATGTTTGCTTGATTTATTGGATTTGGTGCACACTTTCTTGATAGATTAAGTATTACATATATCATGTTATTGATAATTGTTTCCCCACCTTTGTGCTTAATGTGTTGCTATTGATCTAACCAAAAAGATTTTTAAAACAATTCATTGATTTTTGAAATTGTTTTTCAAAAATTCTAAAATTGTTTTGAGTACACATTGTCTTATCTCTTTGATTTATCTATGAAAGCTAGTTTGCCATGGTTTAGTTTAGTATTTAGGCTTTTGTAATATACGTCAAATTTTCATATGCAAGATTATTCTTTGATTGAAATTTATATGGGAGTTTTTCATAAAGTATTACTTCTAGAACTTGCTTAACTATCCTTTCGAGGCGACTTATATATTTAGCTCATTATTTTTTATAGTATACACTTTTATGGAGCTAGAAAATATGCATTTTAGGATTGAGTTTGTGCTAAATTTTGCCTACCCTTTGAAAACCATAGTAGTGAAACCGATTGTGCCATTTTCTTGGTGGCCGATATTTGATATATTTCTTTGTTGTTAGCCACATTATCCCAAAGAACCCTAACCCTTTAAAGAAAGACAAATTTTCTCTTAGCCATATTATCTCTTGATTGGTGAAGTTTGACTTGTTTCATTGTTGGTTATTGGCTTAAGCATTGAAATCGGTTATTTGTGAGGGATTCCAAGTATTCCTTAGTTGGAGATCCTATTATTTGAAGGGTGGAATTGATGTCCAAGTTATTCAATTGGTTGATTTGAGAAGTGTCAAAAAAAATGAAAAAAAAAAACTTGAGGTGGGAGAGCATAAAATGCAACCACCAAGAAAATTCAAAAAAAAGAAAAAAAGAAAAGAAAATTGAAAAAAAAGGGGACACTTGTGCTTATAGTTATGGACATCCATTTGTGCATTCATTGTTTATGGTAAAGTTTAGAAGGAAGAAGAAAGTTGAAGTTCTTGGAGCCAAGTTTTGGGCTACTCATTAATATATTTGCCCATGATTATTTTCACTTCACATTTCTTGATATGTTTTTGATATATCCTTTACCCTTTCTTTGATAGTCCACTTTACCCATTAGCCCCATTACAACCCTTATTATTAATGCATTCTAGTTCTTGTGTATACTATGCTTTATTTCATTTTGAGCTAATATTTAGTGGAGATTGGATAGTCTTGCAAGCCTATGGTAAATATACTATTATGAGTGGATTATAAATACCTACTAAGGTATGATGAACCCTATAATATTTTAATTGGATTTTTGAGCATATTTTTATTTGATTTATATTACATTTGAATTTTTACTAACCTTTACTATACCTTTCTAGAATTAGTGGATGAATTTTTGAGATGATCTTTTGTGTACTCCACATTTTAAACTCTTTTTGAAAAAACCCACATTTTTGGTTGATTATTTGAACAACTACTTTCACATTGAGGACAATTTTTAAGTTAAATTCTTTCAAAAACAATTTTTGAAAATTTTCAAAAACAATTTTTTTTTGTTTTTTAAACTTTTGCTTCTCTAGTTAAATTCTTTTGCATAATGTTTGTGGGTATCTTTCTAGTTAAGTAAGCTCTCAGGAGACTATACTCCTCCTCTAGGGACGCTTAGGGGTTTAAAGGCTTGTGGTTTACGCTAAAAACCACCGTGTGCCTACGAAAGTGGAACTAAGTCATTTGTTGCATGTGATTTTGCTTTTTGATTTTAGAGTGTTTGTTTGCATATGCATTTGTTTGCTTGTCTTTAGTTTTCATTTAAGTTGTTAGTCTTTATTTTGTTTTCTAGCTTGCTAGGGACTAGCAAGATCTAAGTATGGGGGAATTTGTTGAGTGCATATTTTCCTATCCTTTTCATGTCTTGTGAAGGTGTTTTTATGACCATTTGAAGTGATTTGGTACTTAGTTTGCTCATTTATATGTTTTAGGTACTTAAAAGTAGAATTGGAGACAAAGGAAGCATATTGGAGCAAAGAAGTAGATGTCCTGCATCAACCTGGAGCGGGTCGAAATCAACCTCCGCAAAGGGGTCGAGATTCACCAAGATACAAGCTGAAATTTTCCTGTTTCAACCTGAAGCGGGTCGAACTCGACCTTCTCAGGGTCGAAACAGGCTTCAGAAATCAAAGGGGTGCTAAGGAGATGTCACGTGGGCTTACTTTCTTATTGGGCTCACAATTTCACCACTTAACATGTTTGGGCTTGGGAAATAATTCATGATTCAATTTATTTATTTTATTTTAGTTGTTCTTTTTAGAATTTAATGGCAAAATTGTAAATTGCCAAAGACTTAAAATATATTAGGTTTATATATATAGTTAGCCGCAAGCCTTAAATCAGGGAATTGGGTGGATTCAACTTTTGAATTCCAAAAATTAGAATTTTGCTTTGCTTTGGAATACGTAAATTCAAGAATGAAGATTTTCTTCATTCTTGATTATTTTGTAAACTTTCTTTTCTAGTTAATTCAATTTTGATACTTTCAATCTCTTGGGTATTTGATTTGTGAGGCTCTGCGCTTATTCATCTATCTTGTAAGTATTTCAATTTTCTCTGAATTATTTGAATGATTTCATGCTTGATTATGTATAATGGCCATCTATTGTAATTGGGTGTGATTTCTATTGTTAGATGAGATTCCTATATGCAATCGTAGGTAATCAAATCCCAAGTAACAAGTTAGAGTAGCCCTCTAAGAGAATCTTGAATATAGATTGAATGTTGCCTATTAGTGAACATTGTCTATTGTTAGCTAAGTTTTTTTCTAGTTCTTAAAGCAATGGGTTACTTGAATCTAGTAGACGATTGGAACTAGGTTAGTACACCTGTTAGGATTTAGTTTAGGGCGTGAGTCAGGAGTAATGAAGACTAAGGAAAGATAGGGATTAATGGTCGATGACGTTAATCTACGCCATCTATTTATAAGTTAGATATTGATTGATGCCAAGGATCAAATCCTTTTATCCAAGAGTACGATTGTCTTGAAATTTGAATATTTATTTAATTGTTTCTTTAATCTCACTAGTATTTTATTTTGTTATTTATTTAGTTTAGTTAATTTCTCCATAAAACCCCCCATTTAGTTTAATTCACAACTTTAGGAAAAGTAATTAAAACAATAGTTCTCTGTGGGATCGACTTGTACTTACCCTGTCTATAGGTTTTGTATGATTTTATTTTTGGTGGATTACGACTCCTATCAACAACCTTCGTATCGACTTCACAAATAATAGCACGAAAGCCCTCCCACCAAGCTAATTGCAAGCCAAGACAAAAAAACATGCAGTTCAGCCGCAACATTTGAACAAACCCCAAGGTGAGCAGCAAAACCAACAATCCAATTACCCATCGAGTCTCTAATCACCCCCCAGCTCCTGCAATACCCGGGTTTCCCCTAGCTGCTCCATCCGTATTAAGTTTAACCATTTCTTCCAAGGGAGGCTGCCAAGAAATGGAAATACCCGTCCGAATGGGAGTGGGTGTCTTCAACATAGCCTCAAAGACTTCCTTAGTAGTGCCTACATTATTAGTAACAATAGATTCCAAAGAAACAACCTCATCTGGTTGAAAGACCAACCTGCACCTAGAAGTCCATATTCGTCAAAGTGAAGTGATAAACAGTGTCACATGATAAGGAGATCTGCTTTTCATATCCAAACCCTAATGCAACCAATCATAAAGAGATAATTGAAACAAATTTGAGTTCAAAGAACAAGGAAGGACTTGCGCCCAAACCTGCTTTGCTTTCACACAGTCATGTAAAGCATGCAAAATATTTTCCTCACCAGCTTTACAACAGGAACAGATCGCTGATGGAGAAAGTCCCCAAGAATGTCTCAAACCATTTGTAACAATACGACCCCTCCAAACCAGCCATAAAAAATAAATCCATCGCATAGGAATATGCAATTTCCAGATATAATCATTACCACACGACTCCACTAGATCAGATGTCTCCTTCAACAGAGCCAAGTAAGCAGAACTACTGGAAAAAATACCATTTGAGGTGGCCCCCCACACATACATATCTTACATATTCACAACTTTAGGCAAGTGGTAGCCTAATATTCGAGTAGCAAGCTCATAAGGTAATTGGGCAAACAACATATCCACATTCCAATTACCACCATCTACCATGAAATCACTAAACAACAAAGTTGTATCCATAAAAGAAGGTAAGGTTTCCAGTGAATTAACTAACGGATCCTTAAGCCAATTATCCAACCAGAAGCGAACATTCTCACCACTACCAACCCTCTATCTCAAACAACGATAGAGTTCCGTCAAAGCCCTTGCCAACCCGCGCCAAGAGGAAGACCAAGATGACTTCTTCGAACCAGCCTCACGAATAAAATCAAAGATGTCACCTTGGATTCTATACTTAGCATACATACACTACACCCAAAGACTTTGTGGCTGATTCAAAAATCGCCAAGCAGTTTTCTGTAAGAGAACACGATTATGTTATTCCATCTTCCTAAGCCAGGCCCTCCATACTTTTTAGGTTTACAAACATCATCCCATTTGACAAGATGAATAACTCTCTTACTCTCCGAACCACCCCAAAGAAAGCGTCCATTAAGCATATCCAAGTTGTTGCGACAACTCACTGGTAACTTAGTCGTCAACATAGTATAAGTTGGAATAGAAGACATAACCGAACTCACTAAAGTTGCACCCCCGCAATATTAAGGACCTTGGATTTCCACCCACTAAGACGAGTATTTACCTTATTAATCAGCTCACGATACAAAGCACCCCCAACTTTCTTATGCACCAAAGGAATACCGAGATATTTTCCAAGATCATTAGTAGTTCCAATTCCCAAGATACTGCTAACTAACCTGGCATTTCCACCAGAGGCTTTGGGTGTTATATACATCCGAGACTTCTCCAAGCTAACTTTAGCACCCGAAGCTAGACAAAAGCAATCCAAAACTCCTCTAATCGTTTCAGCTTGCCTTGCAGAAGCACGACCAAACAAGAAAAGGTCATCAACAAAGAAAAGATGTGAAATAGAAGGCCCACCCCTACCAATCGTAATAGGCTTCCATTCCTTGCAAGAAACAGACTGGGCGATCAAGTGACCAAGTTTTTCCATGCATAAAACAAACAGATACGGTGAGATAGGATCACCTTGCTGTAAAAAATTAGAGTATCCTGTAAAAATCCCGTTGTATCCTATCATAAGCTTTCTCCAGATCAATTTTAATCGCCATCAGACCCAACTTACTTTTAGAGCGCTTAATTGTATGAATCATTTCCTGCGCAATAAACACATTATCTGCTTGGCGACCATGAATAAAGCTTGACTGCAGAGGACCAACAATTTTATCAAGTAGGGGTCTCAACCTGTTAACAAGTACTTTCGTAATTAACTTATAAGCCATGGTACACTGGCTAATAGGCCAATACTGCTTAATATACTCAGGTTGCTGCACTTTAGGTATGAGCACTAATAAAGTACGATTAAGTTCAGGAGAGAAAGTACTCGAGTCAAACGCATCGCTCACAAGTTTAACAAGAGAAGTACCAAAAGCATCCCAATATACCTGGTACACACCAGCTTGGAAACCATCAACCCTGGGGCCTTCCAAGGCTTCATTTGGAAGAGAGCACAACGCACATCAGTAGGGGAAATTCCTTTCTGCAGACTAAGTTTTTCATCAAAGGAAATAACCGGTTGTGGGAGGGGATCAAGAGGTCGAACCTCACCCTCTTCAACATAAAACAAATCCTTATAGTAAGCCACAACAAGCTGCTTCAAATCATCCTGATCTGAGACCCACTCATCAGAAGAACTGTTATGTAACATCAAGATCTTATTTCTCCTTCGACGAGTAACAGTAGACAGGTGAAAAAATCTAGTATTCCGGTCTCCATGACGTATCCATTGGACCCGTGATTTTTGGGCCCAGAAAATCTCTTCTTGCTCCAAAATTTTGTCATACTGCATTTATCAGATCCTCCTCAAGCAACTCGAGTTAGTGTGATCTATGCGAGGCCAAAGCTCCTTGGATACCACTAATCCGAGCTCGCTGCTCCCTCTTTTTCTAAAAAATATTACCAAACTCAAACTTATTCCACTCCAACAAAGCCAAGGCCAATTTCTCTTCCTTTTCAACAAAAGTCCCATCAAGATCATGCTAAAGTTTACCCATCATATCATTAAAACCATGCTCCGCAAGCCTCACAGCTTGGAAGCGAAAAGGCCGCTTACTTCTATCCGCATAAACACCAGGTTCCAATTTCAATAAAATAGGACAATGATCTGAATAAACCCGAGGTAGGATTTGATTTCTAATTTCCATATGAATAATATACTAGCATTAAGTGTAAACACATATCTATACTATATTAAAAAGTACGTTCTCTTGTAAAACTTTTGAATCGCCCATTATACCCTTATTTTTCAAATATATTTCTTAAATGCCATTGTTTAAACTTTTATAGTTTTACTCAACTAAAAACTCTGTTTTTATTTAATTAAATCTAATATCCTTATAACTATTTAATTTTTACCATTTTACTATTTTAATTTAAAAACTTATATATATTAGACTTTTTTAAATATACTTTTATAGTTTTACTCAATTAAAAACTCTATTTTTTATTTAATTATAATATCCTTATACCTATTTTATTTTTATCATTTTACTAATTTAATTTAAAAAATTAGATATATTAGAATTTTTTTAAATATATTTCTTAAATGACATTGTTTAAATTATATATATATATATTTTAGAAATAAACTTTTACAGTTATTCTACTAAAAACTCTATTTTTATTTAATTAAATTCAACATTTTTGTAAATATTTTATTTTTACCATTTTAATTTTAAAAAATTGGAGCCTTTTTGGTAGCTCTGGACCCATTTCAATTATAATACAAACTAATAAAAGTATTATTATCAAGTTTAAAAGTTAAAATAAGTTATCTAATCAATAATAATTCAAATTTTTTAAAACTAATTAAGTTAAAAATTTGTTAAAAATTTAAATATTGTGATTCACCTTTTTCTATTTTTGAAGAGTGTATTGGTAGTTTAATGTATTGGAGTGTATAACAAGAATTTAAAGTTTTTAAAAATAAAAAGAAGAGTGATATGCAATTATTTCCTTGACTTATAAAGTTAGAAGAGTTGACGCCAAAAAAAAAATATTAAAGGAGTCGATCGAGTGGGTTGGACGGGTTTCGGGTCATTTGGGTTCAGGTCAAATGAGTCAGGTAATTCTCTTGGGTCATTCGGGTTTCAGCTCTTCTGGGTTCAGGTCATTCGGGTCTCGGGTCTGCTTGGTCTAGGGTCTGGCAGGTTCGAGTTTTGGCCTCATGTTACTCGGGCTTATTCGGGTTTTGGGTTTTTCAGGTCTAGGTTTCGGATTAATTGGGTCAGCCTTGAATTTTTAAATGTTCAATTCTCAATTAATATCTTTATTATTCGATTTATTTAAAAATCCACTATCGGTGAAGTTTAGCAAACTGGATATACGGGTTAAAAAGTTGACATGTGTCCCTTTATATACTAATTTTGAATATTAAATACATAATTAATTATGAAGTGGGGTATGTGTTCAAATAAATATTGGTTATATAATATCTAAATTTATGTTCTTTCCTTATAGAAAAAATTGTCAAAAAATTACTAATTAATTATTATTATTTATTTATTATGTAAAAAAACAAATTACTAATTATGAATTTATCATAAATTATTCATATAACTGATTTAGCATTTATTCCTATAATAATTGTTCATATAATGAAGTTTAGCAAATTTAATCATAATAGGTAAAATTATAACAATAATATAAATTTTATTGAATAAATGATAATTTAGAATGGTTAAAAACTTAAAATTATAACAATGTTGATTTTATTGAATAAAACATAATTTTAGTTTATAATATTCTTGGGACATCCGGGTTAACTTCTCGGATCATTCGGGTTACGGGTTTGTCGAGTCTGGATAAGACGGGTTCGGGTCGTTTACTTTCTCTGGTAAAATCGGGTTTGGTCAGGTTGAGCGAGTTATCTAGTTTGGATAAGGTTTTGACAGCTCTACTTATAATTAATTTCAATTATTATTTTAATTCAAACATGAGGGGTCACGTGCAACGCATGTGGAAGTAAAAACTAGTTTCAGAAAAAAAGGAAGGTAACACGTTTTGTTCGATGCAATAACCCTCTCAAATTAGAAATTATTAGGAGGACCAGGTCCAACACATCATTCGTGGTCCAACCAATAATATCTCGCCATGTAACCAACAATGCCATATCAGTTCGATGTCATGTCATATTTTCTCTCAAATTATTATTAATTAATTTAATCTAATTAACGTTTACAACTTAAACGACAAACATTACCTCTCTTATATTCTCTCCCCACGATATTTTTCCCAATTCTCTTTTTCTCTTGGCTCGACCGATTCCACAGTTTCTGCTCTGCTTTGAAGCCGGGTCTCCCATTGAAAGTTAAACGGCAGGCATTACCTTCTCGATTCCCTGCTATCCCCACGAGATTTTTCCCAATTTTGTTTTTTTCTCTTGGCTCAATCAACTCCACCATTTATTTTGTCAGTTTTATAATCTGTTTGGATTTATTTTCCTAGTGCACCAATCGGTCCTTGTGCTGGTTCTCTGAAGTTGATTTAATAGAATATTTTCATATTTTCCTCAGCAGTTTTTTATGTTAAATACTTCATACTGTTTGATTCATCCAATAAACTCAAAATGTCATAAAAATCAAATACTGTAGTAATCAAATTCAATTTGTGGTGGCACCGCAAACCTTAAATCAAATACTTTTTTTTTGTATGAGCCAAATGCACAAATCTATTAGAAAACATAAAAAAAGTGAGGTTATGGCAAGGAGAGAGCTGTTATTGTCCTCGCAGCTCCTTGTGCTAATTTCCAAACTTCTTTTGCCAAGGGATGTACGCCTCGGAAGAATCTGATGCTCCTGAACCTCTTGCTCAGTTCTTGGATGTCGTCTCTTAAAGGTTGTTATTTCCAGTGCAATAAGGTGCATCCTCTCATTGTTGATATCCACCTTCGATCATAGGCCGCGATCCACACCCTGTCAACTCCATTGCTACACAGTCTCTGAAGTGCCATTCGTGTAAATTTGCTCCTTACAGTAGCTTTGTTGCCCGCTTCAATGCTATGGACCATGATAATCGTGTTTCCATTGAGGTCCCTTGCTATGAACGTCGTACCATAAGTATTAGGTCGCTGTGACTTTTGTATTTGAACAAAAATCATCCATTCTCCCATTTCCATTTGTGGCAAACTTTGCTGGATGAACTCCATCTCTCTAACTCTTGGACACGTTACACTTCCTCTCTGTTGTTGTTTTTTGAAGGCTGCTAGGATCCATTGAATGTAATTCTTAGCTATTCGCAGTGTAGCTTTAGGATTGGGCTTTTCCTTTCCAAAGCACACTTCATTCCTGTGTGTCCATATACTCCACAAGCAGGTGGCAGATGTTACCGAGAAAACTTCCTCATGTTCTGAGACTTCGTTTTTCCTTTCAATCCATTGCATTATCCAGCTTATAATGTTGGTTTCCTCAAATAGGTGTGTCCTCAATCCTAGCTCCGAACCAAACCATATAGCTCTTGCAAAATCACATTCCCAGAAAAGATGATTTACGCATTCTTCATGGTTTCCGCAGAGGCCACATAGGTTTTCCACATTCAGCCCTCTATGTTTCAGTTCCTTGGCTATTGATAGGCAGTTATTACACAGTTTCCATAAGAAAACAATAAATTTCCTAGGTAATTTGAGGCTCCATAAGCCGTGCCATTGGTTTTGTTTGCTGAAGTCTAGCTCCCTTCCTCTGTTTTCCTTCAAAATCAGCTTGTAAGCCTCCTTCACCGAGAATTCCCCATTGAAGTTGTCTCTCCAGACTACTTTATCTTCCTTTCCAGTGATGGAGCATTCCCTTGATAAGAGATCTTCTATATGGTCTAGCTTCAGTAAACCCTCCACTAGCCACCTTGTCCATTGTTGATCTCTTGGACATTTTAGGCTTTGTGCATTGATAGCTTGTTGATTCGTTTGAGTACATTGGAAGTTTTGCTTTATTTGCCCATCTTGGATGAAAAGTTTGTCTCCTCTATTGGTTTGGATGTCAAGTCCTTTTATACATACATCCCTTCCTTCCAAAATGCTTTTCCACACCCATGAGTCCCCCTGTTTTGGTTGCACTTTCTCAAAACATTTTGAATGGCAATATTTTGATAGCAACAGTTTTGCCATCAATCCATCAGGGTTTTTTTAGGGGAATCTTTCTTTCTGAATCTCCATGCCCCCACCAGAAATTCCTTACTGTACGATCCATCTTCTCACAAATATGTTTAGGTGCCTTAAAGACCGCCAATTGGTAGTTTGGCATGCTAGCTATATAAGTATCTGCCTTCCTGCCTGAGATAAAAGTTGGGCTTTCCATGCTTCCAGTCTTCCTTGAAATTTATTAAGAAGAGAGGAAAAGAAAGCTTTCCTTTTCCTTAATGATCCCATATCCATTCCTAGATAATTTCCTGGTTTTTGTGTTAGACAGATACCCAGAATTCCTTTGAACCATCTTTTGTGATTTGTTTTGCAATTTGGGCTCAATAAGAGTTCAGACTTTTTCTCATTGATCTTCTGTCCTGAAATGAAGCAGTATTTCTTAATAATCTGTTTCACTTTTCTGCAGGATTGAACTGATACTCTGAAAAAGAGGAAAGTATCATCTGCAAACATTAGGTAGTTAATTGGGTCTGCTCTCCTAGCAATCTTGATTCCTTGGATTTCTCCATTTTCCTGTGCTTTAAGCATCATTAGGGAGAAGATGTTCTGCCAGATTATGAAGAGATAAGGGGAGATTGGATCTCCTTGCCTCAGCCCTTTCCCAGGATCAAAGCTAGAAGACATTCACACCATTTATCAAAACTTGGTAGGATACTGTGCTAATGCATTGCATTATATTCTGTATCCATTGTGAATTGAAGCCCATTTGTTCCAAAATAACTTTGATGAAGCCCCAACTGAGTCTATCATATGTTTTATTCATGTCCAACTTTAGTGCACTTAGTGTTCTTTTCCCTTTTTTCCTTTTAAGAACTGTGTCTATAATTTCCGCACGAATAGTTACATTGTCATGGATGGATCTCCCATGAATAAAAACAGCTTGAAGTGGGGTGATAAGTTGATGCAGACAAAGTTTTAGCCTATCCACCATCACTCTCGATGCAATCTTATAGATCACAGTGCAGAGGCTGATAGGCCTATAATCACTCACCAGTTCTGGTTTTTTTTTTTTTTTTTTTTTTTTTAATCTTAGGAATAAGTGCAATCAACATTTTATTCAGTTCCTTAAGTAAAAACCCTGAATTCAGGAATGAGAGAACAACTCTAATTGTATCGTCCCCCACTATGTGCCAGTATTTTTGGAAGAAAAAAGCTGGCTTACCATCCACTCCAGGAGCTTTCAAAGGTCCCATTTGGAAGACAACCTTCCTAATTTCCTCCTGGTTGAAGGGTGCATTAAGTAATTGTTGATGTTGTTCTGTGAGTTTTGGAATCTGGAGGTCTACAATTTCCTGTCCGATTTGATCTTCATTTGCATCACCCTGGATTGAAAATACATCCTTGAAGTGCTTAAGAAATTCTTCCTCGATCTCCTTTAGATCCTCCAGATTCGGTCCATTAGTCCTCTTCACATTAGTGATTCTGTTTCTTGCCCCCCCTTCTTTTAGTCATTGTATGGTAGAACTTTGTATTCCTATCTCCTTGCACTATCCAATTAGTTATTGATTTTTGCATCCATAGGATCTGTTCTTATTCCAAAAGTTCTTCTAGTTCTCGTCTTTTGGCATGTTCTTTTCCCTGATTTACTAGTTGAACAATGTTTGTTTGGATCTCCTCCAGCTCTTTCTCGAAAGTTCTCTTTCTTTCAAAGATGTTTCCAAAGACATTCTTGTTCCACTGTTTTTAATCATTTCTTGTAATTTTGATCTTTTGCACTAGTTCGTACGCTGCTGAACTAGCCACCTCCTGCTTCCAGCTTTCCTTTATCATTTCTTCACATTGTTCATGCGAAGACCACATGATCTGAAAACGGTATGGCCTTCTTTTGAAAACTTCTTTCTTGCTAAATTGGAATAATAAAGGGCTATGATCTGATGCTGTAATGGGGAGGTTGGTGAGGACCGCATCTTCGAATTTTTGGAACCAATTTGCATTTGCAAAGACTCTGTCCAATCTTTCCCATGTACAGCTCCCTTCCTCCCTCCTATTAGACTAGGTAAAATGTATCCCCTTATTGGCAATTTCAGCCAAGTTGCACTCATCAAGACACTGTTGAAGATCTTTTGCCCCTTTCAGCTGTGTTGAGGTTTAGGACAGTTTATCCTCCTTTGTGAGTACTTGATTAAAGTCACCTCGTATGACCCATTCTTGATTCTTTGGAATGTTGTGACTGATTTCTATCAGTTGTTCCCATACTTTCTTACTATATTTTAAGTCTGGGTTGCCATAAAGACAAGTTACCCAACTTCTTATATCATCTGAAACCCAGTACAACAAAATGAAATTTTCATTGATTAAAAAGGTGGTAACTTTTACATAATCCTTCCACATCAAACAAGTTCCACCACTACGATCTAAAGCAGAAGTTCCTACATAATTTTGGAAGCCCCAGCTCCTAGTGAGCTTTCTTACAATATCTATAGAGGCTTTAGTTTCCATAACAAAAAAGAGGCAGGGGTTAAATTTGGCAATGAGTTCCCTACCATGTTGAATCGTTAGAGGCTTGTGAATCCCTCTAACGTTCCAGCTAAGAATACTCATGGCTCATTGGGAGGTTGTTGTGGGACAACCTACCTCAACCCGAGCTCATGAGTACCACTGTCTCTGATCAAAAGTGCTCCCTGGTTTTGCCTCTCCATTATTGCCTCCATTTCATTAACAACAAGATTTTGAAGTCTTTGGCGGATCCTTTTGCCATCTTCAGAATCAGTATCACTCTAATCATCATCCATTCTCACCCTTTTCCCATTTCTGTCTTCCTCCTCTTGTTTCTGATCAACAGGTTTTGGTTCTTCATCTGTTGGAGAGTCTCTAAGGAAAACAGAAACTAAATTCTCCTCATTCACAGAGCATTTGTACCCTGGGTTGGGTGTGCTCTCACGTATTGCACTTGTCTGCTGCTCTGTTTCTTCAACTCCTTCTTGGATTGGAAAAAGACTGATGGATGCATCTTGAATTTGAAAGTTGTAAAGACCGTTTCCCACTAGCCTCAAATTTTCTGAATTCTCTCCGTTGAGCATTATATTCATCTGGAATTCTGCACTCTCTCTAGATCTTCTTTCTGCCATTGAGCTGCTCTCAGCATGTTGCTTCTCCTCTGAAACTAACTTGGCAGTAGTGAACAAAGTTCCCCCTCCAGGTACATTCACCCATTTGGGTTGGCAGCTTTGGACATGCAGAGTGTTAGAATGCCGCATTTGAATCCCATTTAGCATATAATCACTTTGTCTAATGATCTCCTAACAGATGTGCTCAAAGCGAGACGTGCCGGTGCCATAGAAAACATCATATCATCGTAGTCAGCCTGGTTTTGGAACTCTTCTTCATTCCTTGCGTAAATTCTCTGCATCCTCTCCACTGAATTATGAAATTCCGTAACTGGATCTTCTATAGGCCTCAATGGGTATTGATCACCATGTTGATTACCTAAGAGAGGGCTTGGTTGGTTTGGGTGTCTCTGCATTAGATGACTAAGCTCCACCTGCAGCCTTGCAATACGCACATCAAGATTTCTATTGTCTATTGAAATCTTCTTCGCCGTTCTCCTCAACATTGGGTAGTACCTTTGTGAACTCCCTCAAAGCTTCCACATGGTTCTCTTCCCCTTGCAGCTGGATGGGAGGAGAATAGCGTTCTATGTCACGCCCCGACTCGGAATCGAGCACGGACAACCGCCATGATACCTCGTAATACGTGTCGCGTGTCACACGCACACGAGGTCTCGTGAAGCGTTAGTATCAAGGCCAAAACAAAGCAAAAACAATAAACAAAACAAGTATCGAATTATGAAAACACACGATAACCTCAAATACAGATAAGATGTAAAACATTGTTCCGAAATCCAAAGATCAACTACAGAGCCTCAGGGTCAAGTCCGACAAAGTAAACATCAAATCCAAGAGTATCAACTCAGCGGAAGCATAAACAAGTTTTGCCAATTAGACCAAATCCAAAACCAAAATAGATAAAATAAACGAACAAATAAGTTACGACTGCCAGTGGAACCCGTACGTAGTGAGTAGTACCTCTACGGAAGAAGCTGATCTCCTAAGCCACCGACTCGGCACAACATGGAAAGCTCGATTCTAGGATCCTGAAATCGCAACAACCAAAGTGGGGTTAGTGAAAAATAATGTACCCAGTGAGTGAGCCACCCTCAAAAGAGAATTAGAAGAGGGTGGGGTGCACTCACAATCAAAACAATTTATAAAAAACAGTTTATCATAAAACCGGTCAATAATATCAAAACCAAGTATATAAATCTAGTTCCTCGATTTAAAACAATGAGCTGCCATCAAAACATATCCGAAGTGACGTTGGCCCGAGTCAACCTCCGGAACCGTCAAGGGCATTTTCGCCATATTATAATGTCAATACAAAACCATGTCCGTCATTGCGTGGTGGCCGCAACACCCAGTTTGGCTCTCCCATGCACACGCCGACGGCTAGCTTGCGTGTCGGGCCTGGAGCCGACGGACCATGTGGATCCATAACAATAACAATGGTCCACCTAAATATATATCTAAGTACTAGCTAGTATACCACCGAAACAAGCCATACGTACTCCCTGGATTGCGTCCAATCCACGAGTCCCCGTATGGTTACCAACAGCTCAAAAATCAATTTTAAAGATTGGTAATGCACCCAAAATTATTTAATAAAAATCATTTATAAAACAAATTGATAAAACAATAATGAAAACAATTTCCTCAACGGGTTCTCTGTTGAAAAAAGCCCACTCACAGTTCGGGGTCTCGTATACCCCCAAGGTTCGTCCTCTATAAGCCAAATCAAGCGGCCCGACCGGCGTCTCTACTGCCTAGTAGAGGGAACCAAAAATCAAAGTCATCAGTATGAAAACTCAATAAAAACAATGATAATAAAAATAAGGTATAATAGGTTCCCAAAGACTCATAAACGTGCCCAACTAAGGCTTTATTTAATTTCGGAACGGTTCTAAGAGTTTAAAGCCTCTTTCTGTGGCCAAATCAACATTTTCTAGCAGTTAGGGGTAAAATCATACTTATGACCATTCACAAAAGCTGACAATTTCATTTACGAAGTCACTACAACATCTCCTTTACTCTAACGGTACAATTCGTATTCTTAAATTGTCAATTAAAATTTATAGGGGTAGAATAGTAATTTTCCCACTAAGGGTAAAATGGTAATTTCACTTGTATTGACCTGTAACTATGATTAGAAATCAATTTTTGAGTTATGGGGGCAATTTTGTCATTTTTGGGTCCGAACTAAACGTAGGGGTAAAATTGTAATTTTTGAAATTTCTGGTCATCTTTGGTCCGATTCGGGTCAAACCGGTGTGGGTTGACCAAACCAATTCGGGTTGGTCAACCAGGTTGAATCGGTTCGGTCCAGACCAGCTGACGACAAAAAAAATTATTTTTATTCATTTTAAAAATTTCCAGCCATTGAAAACATCAATTTCCACCATCTTAACATCACAAATTCCATTTCTAACACTTGTAAAACATCTTTAAACCCAAAATCAACTTAAACAGCAATTAATCCACATGAGTCACTCACCCAAAAAAATTTAAGATTGTTCTTAGTTCACCCAAAAACTCCAAAATGCAAAATAGCTCCAAAAATTCCTAAGACAAGATCAATAATCAACTTAACTCCATGATATGCATCTTATTAATCAAAACACTAAGTTAAAAACTCACCAATATGGGAAAATTCAAGTCAACCCGTAGCTTCACTCTTCTAAGCTTCAAAACCCAATTTCCCAACTCAATATCTTATATTTTTGGTATAAAACGGTTGAGGAAAGTGAGGGGAATTCAAAGACACAAATGCGTGTTGAATTTGGTGAGATTTGGAGAAGATTCATTAAGAGAGAGAGAGTCGGTTAGAGAGAGAAAGTGAAGAGCAAATTTTTTTGAAGGGAGGAAAAAGAGAACCGACCAAGAAGAAGGAAATTTGACCCTTATATACTTAGGGGCAAAATGACGATTTTTGCCGTCATTTTGCCCCTTCCTTATCCTATCCACTCAATTAAATCCTCTAATTTATCATTTCTATCAATTTGGTCCCTCAACCAATTTCTTTAACTTAGATTAACAATTAAACTCAATAAGTCCAAAAATTTAATTTTAATAATATAGTCTCTAATTTCTCCCAAATTTAATTTTAATAATATTATCTCAAATTTTCTAATTAAGTCTCGATTTTACATTCTATCTCTTGATTTTCATATGGCATCTCTTCAATGGCTTCATCCTCCCCTTGTCCCTGATTCCCCAAGTTGTTTCCATTATGGGGTATTACAGCTTGATTTGCTTCTGTATGGATTGGACCTTCCTGGACGCCTGAATTGGTTGGAGCTTGACTAGTATTCTGCTGTGCCTGTGTTTCATTTTGGCTTTGTTGGAAGGGACTCAACTGATTAGATCTCTGGCCCTCCTCCCTTCCCATATTATGACCTCCAGCCTGCCTTGTATGATCAGCTTCTATTCTCTATTGGGGAGGGTTAGTTGCCATTAACTGGGGTCTCTGAAGTCCTCTTTGTATGTTTTCCAAAGCTTCTTGAAAATTGCTCTCAGTCCTTCTTATCTACTCGTCAGTGATTTGCCCTCTCTGGACTTGTCTATATCTGATTCTTTGGTTTCTCCTGCTTGCTCTCGTCAGATAAGCTCTCATTTGGTTTGAGAAATGGGTGGTATCCCTTTCAATCACAATGGGGAAGTCATGCCTCTGACTAGCCCTGTTTAGGCCCAGGTTGATTCTTCTCTCCACTTCTTCAAATGTGCTCAAGCAGTTTCTGTGAGTATGGCCTATTTCCCCACAGTTTAGGCAAAATTTTTGGATCCTTTCGTATCTGAAACGAACCCACTGAGAAGTGTCGTCATCTCTCTCCAATGTGCAGCCCGGTACTAATGGAACAGTAAGGTCTGCGCTAACACGAACTCTTAGAAAACAGATGTTTCCAGGCCTCCTGTTTTCCCAATCAATCTGCAGTACTTCACCCGCTGATGATGCAATTCTCCTTGTAACAAGAGGTTGTTGGTACTCAAAAGGCAAGTCCCATATTTGTAGCCATAAGGAGATTCTGGGAAGTCGTGCTTAGGACAGTGGGATGTTTGGATTCCAAGGCTGCTGGACAAAGATTGCTCCATCAATCGCCCAGGGATTAGCATGGACTCCCACTCTTCGATCGATTTCTCTTTCATAGTGGATGAGAAATCTGTTGTCATCTCTTCTAAGGACCGTTGCTCGGCCTCTTAATTCCCACTCGCGGTTGATATAGCTTTGTATGAATTCTGTGGAAAACCTTCTAGCATCCAAGATAAAGCCCACTAAGCATTCTAATCCTTCATTTCTGCGCTCTGCTAACTCCTCTGTAGAAAATCTGAAAGCATGACTTCTCCTTGGTCTCATCTGTGGTGTTGGGAGAATGTTCATGCGCTCATTCTAGGGACTGTCTCCGCTTTCTTCCGATGACGAGTCGCTGTTGGTCCAGCTACACTCTCTCATCAGTCGGATCCTGGTGATTCTTGGAGGATACAGGGTTTTTTTTTGGAATTGATTGCAAATAGTTTTTGGATTTTGGATTGAAGGTGTTTGAAGAAAGGTTGATTTGTGTTTACTGAAGGTGGTGGGGTTGTGGGGTTTTAAGAGCGGAGCGTCGCTTCGATCTTCATCACACTAATGATGAATTCCTCGATCAATATCGAAATTTCGACTGTGTTCTTCGAAAGGTGAGAAGTCCTTCCTTCTGATTGGTAGGGCTTGCACGAGGATAGACAATAAATACTAAGGATAGACAATAAATGATTTCCCCTGCTTTAAATTGATTGGGTTGAGTTTAGTAATAAACGAGAAAGGAGATAAGAATGAGAGAAATAAAGGGGTTCAAATCTATGTCTGTAATAGATGAAGTTTTTGTAAAGGGAACAATTGGTGATGACAATGTTACTAACAGCTAAGGTAGAGTGGGATTTGTTGAGGAACACGTAAGGGTTTAAGAGGATTGGATAGAAATTTTAGGGTTTTAACAGATATTTTTGTACACGAAAGGACAAATAAAAGCAAACAAAGAAAGGAAAAAAGACGCCGATTAGGGTTCCGGCGAGTTCCTCACAGAGGAAAGAGGGATTTGGGAGAGAAGCGCGTAAGCGTCACGCGAATTCTATAGAACTTAGGTGAAAATACTCCCTTAAATCAAATACATGGCTTTAAATCAAATATTATAACACCTTTGATCCAAAAAATTTCTTTAGCACCGAAAACGGATGACATGGGAGAACCATCACCAAATTGAAGCATAACAAGTTTAGAATATATTTCAAATTGTTGTGGAGTCAGGATCATGCATAGGATTTGGTGCAATTAAATCTTTCTCCATTGAAGCAACAATCATGTCCTGTTGGTTGAGGGAGAGCCGGCTTCAAAGCAGAGCACAAAAAATGGTGGAGTCGATCAATCGAGCGTAAAGTAGGAAGAAAATTTGGAAAATCTCTTGGGGAAAATTGGAGAAAGAAGGAAACACGTTTGTCAACATTAATTGGTAGGTTAATTAGATCAAATTAATCAATACTAATTTGGGAGAAAATATGACATGGCAT
Organism: Corchorus olitorius; assembly: GCA_001974825.2. NCBI lineage: Eukaryota > Viridiplantae > Streptophyta > Magnoliopsida > Malvales > Malvaceae > Corchorus > Corchorus olitorius. Next base: position 4,031 of record AWUE01020573.1, on the reverse strand, counting down.
CCGTGTCATTTTTGGTTACATGGCGAGATATTATTGGGTGGACCACGGATGACGTGGTGGACTTGGTCCACCTAATAATTTCTCTTATATGTGGACTTTTTTCCCATTTTTTAAATATTTTATCATGTGGATCCCACATGCCATGTGGATTTTTGCTGACGTAGAAATTCCACGTCAAAAGGGTCGAAGTTGACACATTTTTGAAAGGAAATGGATTTCTTTGAAAAAAGAAAGAAAGAAAGAAAGATGAGGCATTTATTTGTCCCAAATGAAAAAGGTAAGGGATTTTTATGATATTTAAGCAATTAAATTGGTCAATTGAAACTATAATTAAGTACTACTGAACATACTAATATTATTCCCTCAAAGTCATAATTAGTATTTTTTTGGCACAAACACAGTCATAATTAGTCTATAATAAAATTTAAATTTATTTACATTATAAAATATAAACTGAAGTAACAAAATACTCCCTCTGTCCCTTTTTATAAGTCCCCTTCTAGAAGCTTTTTTTGTCCCAAAATATAAGTCCCCTTTCTAAACCCAATGCATATTTTACTTAACTTACCCAAGTTATCCTTACTAGTGGTAACAAAATTTATGAAGAGAGATAGTGAATGGGAGGAGGAGAAAGAGTTAGTGGGGGTGGGGGAGAAGAAGGGCAAACTTGGAAGGAGAAAATAAAAGATTATAGAATTTAGAGCTTTAACTGTATTTCTTAATATTTGCAATACAGTTGGAAGGGACTTATAAAAAGGGACAGAGGGAGTATGTTTGTTTAGTTCACAAACCTCAACGTCATGTCTCAATTAATCCTCACCATAGACAAACGCTTAATTAGGTTAGGGATAAAGCATCAATATTATACCTACTATTAATCTTATGTACATATACCCCAATGACTGACATTTGGCGTTTTATTTCTTTAACAAGTGCCTTTTATTAAATTTCTATTGCTTTTTTTTTTTTGGTTTGTTTAGTTCACACCATAGAAGATTAATGGAATATTAATGATACTTAGATAAAAACCAAATGTATCATAATCAATGTTGTTTTTTATTAAGATAAAGTGAATTTTTATTGCTTTTGTTTTGCATTTTCTTCTTTAAAAATGCTTTAAAAAGTCAAAGTATTTATGAATTAAAATTTATTGAGTGAATAATAAATATTTAATACTTTTTAAGTTTCAAGGTAACTACAATTATCTCTTGCATATAATATTCATGAAAAAAAAAAACTATCTGTTTTCTTCATGTAAAATTTAATTAAAAAACTATCAATTAAAAAAAGCCAATTCAATTGGGGCAAAAAAAAAACAATTCAAAAATAATGAAAAGACTCATGAGAAGAAATGAGACTGATAGGAATTTTTTTCTCACAATATATATCAATTATGAGTTATGACTTGAACATGGTAAATAAGCATGTAAACGATCTTTAAAAAAACAACTAATACGAACATTCAAAGCAAAATTTGTATAGATGAAAGAAAACAATACACGCATAATCTCTAAATGACCAAAAAAAATTTGAACTTATAATTTGCTTTTCCTATATAGAAATTTCTTATAAGCATATTTCAAATAAATTTCTTAACTTAATTTTCTTGAAAAAAACTACTATAATAAAACACCCGCATACGAAGCGCGGGATATAGGACTAATATAAATTAAATTCTTTGAACAAACAAAAGACAAAGGGCATGTGGAATTGCCGGTAAATTAAAGCATATAGTATATTGCACCCAACAAAACGCATAGGAAACAAGCCTTGAAGGCACATTATGCATGGTTGTTCAGATTAGGACATGGGTCTTACTCTCTTAATTAACATTTCCTGCTATCTTCATATATATGGTTTTAATTTTAGTTAATTTCCTAAGTGAGCTGAGATCTTCATAAATCATTGGTTTAGGGATAGCACTAGTACTAACAAAAGCATGTATTGAGCTGTTCAAGGGTCGGGCTACCCGTCTAAACCCGTAAGTCCGTTCGATATTTTAAAGGGCTTGGACAAGAATTTTAAATCCATTGGATGGACTTGGACAAAAATATCAAGTCTGTTTATTAAATGGGCCGGGCTTGGGTATAAGAGCAAAAGGCCAGGCCCGGCCCGATTAAAGAAATATGCTTGTTTTTATTTTTTATTTTTTATATATAATATATATTAAATATAATTTATACGTACACCGTATCTTTAATAAGAAAAAGATGAATAATATATGTAGATATTATCAATAAGAATAGTATATTATAGGTAGTATATGTCATATTTTATATTTACAATTATATTAATATAATTAATTAATATAATTTAATTCTTAAAATAATTATTAAAAAATATTAGACGGGCTTTTGGACTGGCATTGGTCTAAGTATTTGATGAATGGACCGGGTTTGGGTAACACTAATGACTTTAATCTTAAGACTAGGTCCGGCACAAACCCGGCATGAACAGGTCTATGCATAGGCGGATTTACAATTGGGGCAGTGGGGCAGCTGGCCCCACTGAAATCCTAAAGGTCCACTAATATATAGTACAATTTGGTCCCAAAATTTTATACTCTTTACAATTGCCCCCACAGCTGAGATGAAAAAATATTAAAGATATAGGTAGTTAGTGCAAATACCACCATCAAATTTAAAACTAACAAAAGATAAGCTAATGGTAAAATATAACATCTTTTTTAGTTAACTTTTTGTGTGAGACCATACCCAATTGCCTCCACCACAAATGTCTTATGCCCCTCATTTCTTTATCTAACTTTTTTTTTGTAATTTATTTTCCAAAGCTCAACCACGGTCCCTGTCCCTCCCTACCACTACTCCTTCACTTCTACTCTCCCTTTCATCTTAGAGAAAGCATTGAAGGTCATAAAAGCTCAAAGTAGACTACTTTCTCTTCAAATATTTAGTAAGGATTGTATTATTCTCGAATTAATTCATTATTATGGTTTTTATAACTCTTAATATGGTAAAATATTTATTTATCAGTTAAAATTAGATAATTTTTAATAATGATGAAATTTAAGAATTTATTGAATTTATTTATGTTTGTTTGTCATGAAAATGATAGAATGGTTAAAATATTATATTTTCTTAGTTTAGAAGTTAAAGAAAATAATATAAACTATTTTTTTAATTATGATGCTATTAAAGTTAGAAAATATACAAAATAGAATAGAATATGGAATTAGTAATTTAATTTGTATGTAATTCTTCTTATCAATTTAGAATGTGTGGAAACTTAATTATTAATTTAATTTGTTATGGAGAAATTTTGAGAAAGCCAAAGTTTGAGGGTACATCCTAAATCAATGATACACAATATTGTGCAAAAGAAACTCATGTTGAATTGAATTTAGGAGATTTTCTTCCAGTTACGGAACAAAATTAAGGACTACTACCTTAATGATAGAGATAAGGTTAGAGTTTTGTTTGCCCAATAAGCCTAGAATTATGTATATTAGTTTGTTCCTACTGCCTAAAATTACTGGATCCACTGGGTCTATGCATAAGTATATTGGCAAGTTTTAATTAGGCTCGATTGACTTCATTAAGGGCTTTGCTAAATACCGCCCCATTATTAATTATCACCGCCCCCCCTTTTGACAGTTTTGCCCTTTGTTCTATTTTCAAAATTTGAAATCCTCTGCAATCTTCAAGAAAGCTCAAGAACGCTGAAGAACATTGAAAAATTTTCAAGAACGCTCAAGAACGTGGAATAAGCAACAACTCCGGAAATAGATTTGCCATCGAACGAGGTAAGGAAAATCGTAAAATTATATGAAAATGGTCGGTGCCGCCCTTGGTGGGCGGCGTGGCCATGGGGATGCGTCATGCCGCCCAAGGAGGGCGGCGTCACCATGTGGATGTCGCCCTCAGTGGGCGGCATGATCTTGGCCATGCCGCCCTCAGTGGGCGGCATGATCTTGGCCATGCCGCCCTCCTTGGGCGGCATGGTCATGCCGCCCTTAGAGGGCGGCACCAGTAAATATAAATTTTTTTTATTTTAAATTTATTTACATAATA